>BPLR01017945.1:0-26786 GCA_021605095.1 Caerostris extrusa | reverse complement strand
CACGATTTTCCAATTTCATTATATTTTAATAGTTTCACAACTAATGCTCGTTTTTGTTGGACATTTGTCTGTACTGCATAAAATCTTTTTAGATTTCAATGTATCGTTATATTATAAATAGTTTTTGTTTGAAATAACATAAGGTTTTTGCATTTAAAGTATTAATGACTTCTAAATTTTTCAAAATCAAAAGAAGATTTCAATGCAGAATAAGGGGAAAAAATCTTAAATTTAAGGAAGGAATCTGTATACTTATATTATTTAGATACTCTTCTTATGCTTATGTATCTAAAAATATAGCTGTACCCATATGTATTTAAGATCACAGCTATATGGTTATGTATTTAGGAGTATAGCTGCATGCTTATCTAAGGTATAGCTGTATGCTTATGTATCTAAGGTACAGCTTTAGGAACATCTAAAATATAGCTGTATGTTAATGCATTAAGGTATAAGTATATGCTTATATACAAAGTATGAATGTATGTTTTGGTATTTAAGGTAGTGTAACTTTGTAACTTAAAGGTTTGTAACTTTTATGTATTTAAGGTATAGCTGCATGCTTATCTAAATTAGCTGTATGCTTATGTATCTAAGGTACAGCTTTTGGTTATCTAAAAAATATAGCTGTATGTTAATGCATTGGGTATAAGTATATGCTTATATCTAAAGTATAGATGTATGTTTTGGTATTTAAGGTATGTAACTTTGTAACTTAAAGGTTTGTAACTTTATGTATTTAAGGGTATAGCTGCATGCTTATCTAAGGTATAGCTGTATGTATGTATCTAAGGTTTGAACTTTTGGGGTTATCTAAAATATAGCTGTATGTTAATGCATTAAGGTATAAGTATATGCTTATATATCTAAAGTATAGATGTATGTTTTGGTATTTAAGGGTATGCTAACTGTAACTTAAAGGTTTGTAACTTTTAATAACATTTGGGTATAGCTGCATGCTTATCAAGGTATGGCTGTATGTATGTATCTAGGTACAGCTTTAGGGTTATCTAAAAAATATAGCTGTATGTTAATGCATTAAGGGTATAAGTATATGCTTATATATCTAAAGTATAGATGTATGTTTTGGTATTTAAGGTATGTAACTTTTGTAACTTAAAGGTTTGTAACTTTTATGTATTTACAGGTATAGCTGCATGCTTATCTAAGGTATAATCTTATATGTATGTATCCACAGGTACAGCTTTTTGGGTTATCTAAAATATAGCTGTATGTGTATGCATTAAGTGCAAATATATGCTTATATATCTAAAGTATAGATGTATGTTTTGGTATTTAAGGTATGTAACTTTGTAACTTAAAGGTTTGTAGCACATGTATTTAAGGTATAGCTGCATGCTTATCTAAGGTATGGCTGTATGCTTATGTATCTAAGGTACAGCTGTAGGGTTATCTAAAATATGGCTGTATGTTAATGCATTAAGGTATAAATATATGCTTATATATCTAAAGTATAGATGTATGTTTTTGGTATTTAAGGTATGTAACTTTGTAACTTAAAGGTTTTATGCTTTATGTATTTTTAAAAGGTATAGCTGCATGTGCTTATCTAAGGTATGGCTGGCATGCTAATGTATCTAAAAAGGTATTTTTCTTATTTTATCAGAAAAGGCCGGAAATAAATTGATATTCTTGTTTTTTTATTAAAGTTTGAAAGTTCTATTTATAAATCAAATTCTACAATCTGTTTTTGATTATTACATAGCTTCTAACTGAATCTTTAGTAATGCAGATTCAAAAGGAATATTTTAAGTCTTTTAAGTAAATGTGACTGATATATCAACCAAAGATAAAATTTTTATGGATAGTTATCTCCTGATTACTTTTTTACAAGAGCAATAGTTTATTTATTAGCAGTTATAAATGCAAGCTCAAGCCTTTTTCACGGTCTAAAGCTAGATTCACGGAGATGTAGCAAATAAGTGCAGCAGTGCGTTAAAGCATTCGGTAGCATTTCGTTGCTTTCATGCCAATCAATTTTTCTTAAAATAGTGGGTCGTTTACAGTTACTGCATTGCAGCTTATTTCAGCGTGCACTGTTTGGATCATCCCGGGATGTAGGATTAACACAGAATGCGTCAAGATGAATGAAGGAAGTTTTAATTCTTAGAAAGATTTAAAATTTATAGAAAGGTCGATGAAGTGTTTGCTGTCTATTATAATAATAATTCTTGGGTTTCAAATTGTAATAAGATATTTTTATATATTTTAGATCTTATGATCATTATTTTGTGTGATATTTTCAATTTTTTTTCATGATTTTTGTGTGATCTCCATTTTTTTTTGTTTTATTATAATTTTTGTTTTAAATTTATTTCAACAGCACAATTAAAAATGTGGATATAGGGTTATAAATATTTATTAGATTCACAACAATATTTTTTTCATTGCTGTAAGATAAATCCTATTATGATTTCTGTAATAAAATATTTTAAAAGAAGAAAATTCTATTACATGTAAATATATCGTTTTATAAGAAAAAAAAAAAAATACTTGAAAAGCAAAAAGCTCTAAAGCAGAAAGCCCTTAATATATATATATATATGAAGCAATACATGAAAACAATTTCAGGAGAAAAATATAATGCCATCTAATCTATTTTTCTACTTCTATTTCTGCCATCTATGCAAAATCTTTTCTGAAAAATGAAATATATATTTCAGTTTTCAGAAAAATTTGTATTTTATTAAGTATTTATATTTAAGAGTTTCATTATAAATATATATATATATATATATATATATATATATAAAAAAGTTAAAACTATATAGAAAAATGACATTTTACTAAAATTCAGGTTAATCATATATTAAATAGACATTTTGATAGAGTTCTTTATTTCGATTTATATAATATTTCCTCTGACGACAAATTAAAAAAAAAAAAAAATTAGTTTAAATTTTCTTTTTTTTTTTTTTGTTATTTTATAAGTTTAAATTTTAACTAATGATTTAACTTATTTTTTAATTTTCATATGATAAATTTTAATTTTAATTTTTTGTATTAATAAAATTTTAATTTACATTTATTTATATTTTTTTATATGATTCAACGCGTAAATCATATTTAAAATCTATTTACTTAAAATGATATTTAAATATATTAAATTAAAATAATTTTTGACGTAAATGATATTTAATTTTTATAGGATTCAATGTGTAAATTCTATAGGACTTTATAAAAAATTTATAAAAAATTATTAAAATTAAAATTTTTTTATAGGATTCAATGTTTAATTTCATATCATAAATTTTTAATTTTTATATGAATAAAATTTTAATTTTCATTGATTTATTTTTTATACGATTCAGTGCGTAAATGACATTTAAAATCTATTTACTTAAAACGACATTTAAATATATGAAATTTAAATAATTTTTAAAGTAAATGATATTTAATTTTTATAGGATTCAATGTGTTAATAAACTTACTTTTAGAATAATTTATAAATAAATTATCATTTTATGAGTAACTTCCAAATAAATGTGTTTTTTCCAGAAAAATATTTTTCTCACTAGTTGTGATGAAACTTTTTTAAATATAAATGATATTTAATTTTTATAGGATTCAATATGGAAATTAATTTTTTATAATTTATAAATAAATTATCGTTTTATGAAGTATTGTTAATATTTTCTCACTAGAACTTTTAACATAAATGATAATTTTTTATTCATAAATTATTTTTTGAGTAGTAATCGTTTTATTCATAAATTATTTTTAGTTTATCTTTTTATGAGTTGACTCCAAATAAATATGTTTATTTCCAGAAAAATGTTTTCGTACTAGTTGCGTGAAACTCAAAATGAAGTCATTTCAAAAAATTTTTTCCTTCTATATTTTTAAGCAACAAAGCTGTTGCAAAAAGTTGTTTACATGTAGACGAACACAACTTACTTTAGACATACCCAATGTGGCACAATATGATTGAAAAAAAATTAATCTCATGACGGTATCTTTTCAGCAGATAATCGAAAATGTTTCACTCAAAATCTCGTCACCCCGTTTTGTTTAATATTCCTCCAGCTACATTGACTCTTTTTGTTTATGAAGTTTTTAAGCCGAATCATTATTCCCCAAATCCCCGTTTGATTAAGAAATTCATCTTGCTAATAGAGGGGATGAAAAAATTACTTTAAATTACATATATGTTTTGCATTTCAAAGTCTAAATTTTAATGATTTAACTCATTCTTAATTTTTATATGATAAATTTTAATTTTAGTTTTTGTATTAATAAAATTTTAATTTTCATTGATTTATTTTTTATACGATTCAATGCTTAAATGATGTTTAAAATCTATTTATTTAAGATGATATTTTAAATATATTAAATTTAAATAATTGTTTAACGCAAATGATATTTAATTTTTATAGGATTCAATGTGTAAATGAATTTAATTGATTTGAGTATTGTAAATGAACTTAATTTATTTATAAATTATTCTAATAGAATTTATTTATGTGTTTTAGTTCAAATAAATATGTTTATTTCCCAGAAAAATAATTTTTAACGTAAATGATATTTAATTTTTTACAGGATTCAATATGTAAATTAATTTAATTGATTTGAGTGTTGTTAATTAACTTAATTAATTTATAAATTAATCTAATAGGAATGTTTTTAAGAATTACTTCAAATAAATATGTTTATTTTCAGAAAATGTTTTTCGTAATCATGTGGTGAAACTCAAAATGAAGTCATTACAAAAAAAGTTTTTTTCCTAGTATACTTTTAGGCAACAAGTTGTTGCAAAAAGTTGTTACATGTATGCATAACGTAATTACATGCATAACATAATTGCGTAACAAATTACATTATACATACCCTATATGCCACAATATGACGGAAAAAAATTAATCACGTCTGTGCCTTTTCAGCAGATAATCCAAAAGTGTTTCACTCAGTTTCCTAAATCTCGTCACCCCGTTTTGGCAGTGAAGCCTTTAATATTCCTCAGCTACATTGTAGCCCAAACAACTTAGCCGAACTCATTGTTTATGAAGTTTTTAAGCCGAATCATTATTCCCCAAATCCCCGTTTAATTAAGAAATTCATCTTGACTAAGAGGCAGTTTTTTGGGTGTAAACTTCGTTGACTAACTTTCACTTCTTTCTCTCTTTTTCCAGAATGATGAAAGGTCCGACCGTGGATACTACGGCGCCCTGTTCTCCTCCGTCCTTCGTTACCTTGGTAACCAGTCTCTGGATGTTGCGGTGAGGATCTTGCTTCCGTCCCCCTACAGTAGTCCGTCCACACCATTCCATCCGCCGATCTCCGACTGCTAAGCCACTCTTCAAGTTCGCTCGGAGCTAGCTAGCTTTCCGACTGCTTGGCTCTCGGAAAAACTTTTTTCTTCTCTTTTGTGTACCCGTTTTTGTCACCTTCGGCCATCGTCATCAATTCGGAAAAAGGATTTTTCCAAGATTTTTTCTCTCTCTCTCTCTTTTGAATCTTCGATGTCAGTTACAGTTCGTTTTGGAAAAAGATTTATAGGTCTTGTGTGTTTGTGATAGATATTTAACTGACGCGTGCTTTTTTATTTCCGTCAAAGCTCTTTATTTCTATTCTAGATTCTTTTTCTTTTAAAAATATATCTGTTTGAGAATTATTACCCAATTTTAAAACTTCTTCCGTCCTATTACACATTCCAGTGCCATGACCAGGCGTGTTGAATCCATTCCATTATTGCAAAGCAGTGCAAAAAAATTGAGCCAGTTTCTATTTTACAATTCCTTTTTTGTTTATTTATTATTATTTTTTTTTACAAATATTTTTTTTTATAAACAAATTGGATTGTAAGTACTCTTAGAATTTATCTCAATTATTGGTGGTAAATAAATAATGAGAAGGCAAATTCTCTTAATAGAGTAGAATATCGATATCGGATTTTGTTCTTGGTTAGTAGAAGAAAGTGATCGATTTGGGACTGACCATGGCCGATCACTCTGAGTTGATCAATGAGTTGCAACAAATCGACAAGATGACCACCCAGGAGAGGTTGAAACTGGCCAAGAGGAGGCGCATGCAACAGTTGAAGAAGTGGAGTCAACGTGAGAAAGAGTACAACAGCAACAAGAGAAAAAAAGAGATTCAGCCTGTCAAAAAAGGAAGGCGGAATGACTACAAAGTTCATTTTGTGCCCAATGTTATGCTTCTTGAAGCAGCAGCTCGAAACGACATAGAAGGGTAAGTGATATTTGGATTCTTTTATGAATTAAATGCCCCCACCCCAATTTTTCCCCTAAAATAAAGTTTACTCTATTTCTGAATTGCACTTTTGTTATTGTAAAACTTTAAAACAATATATTTGGTACAGTACAGCTACAAAATATTTGAAAAGGAAATTTTCAAAGTGGAAAAGAATTTAGTGCTTGAATCTTTTTGTGCATTGCTAATGTTTTATTGATGTTATATTTTAATATTATTGATATTATATGTAATATTATTGATATTATATGTAATATTATTGTTATTATTTATTAAAATTTGTTTATATTTAATTTAAAAAGAGAATCTAGCAATTTTAATGCATTTTAAGTGTTGTGTTTGTATATTTTTCTATACACGTTTCATTGATTAATACAGTGTTACAAAATAGTATGTTATTTAGGTAACCTAATAATGTGTTTAATTTTTTTCATCATTTTTAAACAAAATAAATTGTTAATGTTAACTAATATAATTAATTGTTAAACTAATTTATCTTTTTGTTCGAGCCGGTATGAAGTATTTTATATTACCGTAGCGTTTCACCTGTTTAAATCATAATTTTATATCTTTAATATTATTTCTTAACTTACTTAAAAAATGATAATACAAGTATGAAATTTTACTGTGTTATTATCGTAGTCATAAAAATTTAAGGCTGTATCTTATTTTAAATCCTGGAAAAATTTCAAAAATTATCTATTTTTATTTGTTATCTGCTTTTGTTTCTATAGATCATAGGTTTTTAACTAAAGATTCACAGATTTAGTTCAGGAGATCACCGAGCTTGAAAAAATCATTATATTTAATTTTACTGGTCTCGAATCAAATTTACGATTTCTCATTATGTTTAATTGCTTATTTAAATACATGCATAATTATAACTATATAACCTATATATAAATATAACAAATTGTTTCTGTCACCTAACAATTACATCAAATAGAAAATTGCTAATAATAAAATTTGATTTATCTTATACTTCATAAACATTTAATAAGTCTTATAAAACACATGTGTATTATTACTTTATCATATTTTTCTGTTAGTTTTAACCAAATTATTTTGATTTGATTTCACCCATCTAAAACTATTAATATGCGAAGATATTCCATGATCTTTATATTATCGGAGAATGGAATACGTGGAACAAAAAGAAAACAAAGAATCCCTTGAGACATATGAAACAATTATATGTATATAAAATAGCGGAAATAGAATAAAGCGTATGTTTTGTATTCTTGCTGATACATCAATATGGAAATATATGAAATAAGAGTTTTATGTATACACACACATTTATATACTATATATATATATATATATATATATATATAATATAAATAATGTAATGTAATGTATTTGTTAAGTGTATATTTGTATGTATGTATGTATGTATAAAAACTATGAAAATATATATTAGTTTAATTTAGTTTTAGATTAGTTTTCATCAGGTAATTAGTGGTTTTCATTTGAATGATTAATGATATAATATGGGAAAGTAGAGACTAATTAACTATACTTAATTAGTACATTGAATTGATACATTATACTAATTAAGGCTGATACATAGGCCATTTACTGATATTACTGATACATATGCCAATTAAAAAAATTAAATTTATAATGTTTTCCCTTACTGAAAAAAAGTGACGTATTCTCAAAAGAATTTCTTTGAACTCCGTGGTCTATGCGTACACACAGCTGGGAACAATTGATATAAATATATCTCGATATGCTGCGAACAAAATCGTTATCATTATGAATATCAAGATATGTAACGACCAATTTAATATCAATATCAGATTACTATCGCACGGCCTTCAAAACAACGAGTATTGTTCTTCAGGTGTACGTGAACTGAGTGAAAATAAAATGCTGTTTGGTTCTATGGGTTTCTCATGTTCTTAAAGACTTGTATTTGGACGCTTTTCTTTGATGTTCAAACTTTGACATTCGTTCAATATATATAAGGGAAATTTTATGACTTTGAGGCATCATTTATAGGTGAAACTTAACAATCAACAGAGCAGTGATTTATAATATCAGAGACGAGTAAAATAAATAATTTTCATGTTTGTTTGCTTTTGTTTTTAGATAAGTGCACAAATTATCTATTATCAATCTTCAATATTGATAAAAATTAAAAATTCTAATAATTTCCGATAACAAAAAATATAAATTTTGATTGTTTTAAATAAAATATTAATAAAAAGTATATAAAATTCTGCTTTTATGTTCGAAATTTTATTAAATGTTATACTATATTCAACTCTTTTACAAAATCAGACATGTTAGAAATAAATGCGAATGATATTGTTCGTTTTTTTGTTGTGACATAAGTATCAAAACTATTTTAACTTTTATTAATTTGAACTTTTTGTAACCCATAGTTGGTAAATAATGAAAATTCCAATAACTATACTAAAAATCAACGAAAATTCTCTTAAATAAAAGACCCTTTATTAATTAAAAAAATTTTGCCGTTAATGTAAGTTGATCCAAATTCTTGTAATATAATCTTATTAATTTAAATTGTTAATTAATTGATTTTATTATTATTAGTAGTATTCTGAAAATAGCATTAAAATATATTATTTATATTCATGAAGAAAATATATTTAAAAAAAAAAAAAAATACGCTAGTTTCTGAAAATTTAAGGAAACAAGCAGAAAAATTGCTATTGCACGGATAAAAATAAGTAAATTTTCATTAAAATTACTTAATATATGTAAAAAGTAATGCTGTATAAGTATATGATATGCAAATTAGTCATTGGTTTTTTATTGCAAATTAAATTTTAACGCCATTGGATACGACTTTTTGAAAACAAACTTTGAATTGCAATTTTTGTTGTTGTTTCTTATCCCACTTGGCTGGCCAAGCCCACGAGCCCATACGTACTCGTGATTGAAGGGGAAGGAAGCAGCTTCTGTTGTTATGGAGCACCCATAGGTAGAAGTCTGACTTTGGCTCCGTGACGTTCTTACAGTCATAGGAGACCGGAACCTACGGCTTAATGTGGATTCCGAACCACTACAAACATCCATGACACCGCCGGGATTCGAACCGAAACCTGTGGCAACGAGCGCCAGAGCGCTAAACACTCGGCCATTCAGGTCCCAAATTTGTGAATGCCAACGGCACGCGGTGTTCCCAGGTGGTTACCCACCCAAGTACTGACCGCGCCCAATGATGCTGACTTCGGTGATCTAACGTGAACCGGTATATTCAGCATGGTATGGCCGTTGGCAATTTTTTGCAAGCAGAAACTGTCTACTAAAATTTCGAGGCAGTCAGGTTTTAGATATGAGTATATGACATATCTGTAGAAGCGGACAGATATAATTCTATGAAGCAAGATGGTGCAATATGAACACTGGGTAGAGTGTGAAATGCATTTCTAAAAACAGAATCCGCTCCATAATAATAATTTCACAGTCACAACTGTTATTTTTCTAAATTTTTGGAAATAAGTATGAAATGTTAAGTGTATTTCTGTGCACTGAAAATGGGATTTTTTTAAATTTATTTCTTATTTAGAAAAGAAATTAAAGTCAAACTAGGTACAAATGTGTCAGTTCCATGAAATAATTTTTTATTGCTAGTATATAATAAAGGTTTGTTAAAATAAATAATAAAGGTTGTTTTATTTGTTGAAATGATCTTTCTTAAATAATGAAAAGATTAATAAAGGTTTGCTTCCTAGTATTTCAATTTGGAGTAGCATTCGTGGAAAAAAAATTCTGTGACTTTTTTTAAATCGACTACAAACAATGTTGTGCATTCATAAAAGATGCATGAAATGAATAGTAAAAAGTACATTTATTTTTAAAATTTATCGAAAATCTTCACTTATTTTTAATTGGAGTAAAATTATCTGGACTTATTTTCTTGATCAAGCTATAAATTTTCCTAGATTTCTGGATAGCTTTAAAAGCGCTGACCTTATGTTTTTTAAAAATAAGATCTTTTTTTTTTTTTTTTTTTTTTTTCTCAATTTTAAAAGGTTATAGTGCATTTTTTTATATTCTGTTTAAATTTCTTTCTTCTTAAAATATTTGTAAACCATTTAATTATCTACTTGTAAATTCCTAAGCTTCATGTAATCTTTCTTTTAAATTAACTAATCAATAAAAGTAGAAATTAATGCAAATTTCACAAAATGTGTTGAAATCCATCATGATTGAAAATATCATACATATCGATTTGAAAATACATATCGAAATTTCATTTTGAAAATAAAAGTCAAAATTTCAATTTGAATTTGAAAATGCCTATCAAAATTTCATTTGGAAAAATACATGTCAAAATTTCAATTTGAAAATACTCATCAAAATTTCAATTTGAAAATATATATCAAAATTTCAATTTAAAATATTATACATTTTCTTAGCATTTTCTTTCCTTCATTTCTCAATTAAATTGTATATTTATAAGTTCATATATGAAAAATTAACATCACTTGGCAGTGTCTGGTATCAATTAGTATAATTTATTTTTCCTTGATAAGTTTTTTTTTTTTTTAAGAAAAAGGATAAGTTAAGAATAAACAATTAGAATTCAAAAAATTTCTTTTTTTTTGTGTTGACAAAAAAGTGCAATTGTTTTTTAGTGTTGATAAAAAGTGTAGATTTAGTATTTAGTAAAGAAACGTAAAATATTCAATAAAAAAAAAAAGTTAAAGTTTTATTTTCGAAACCAACTAATAAAAAAATTTATATTCGGACAGCGAACACATTATTTGAATTTTTACAATTTTCATTCATTTTTATAAAATTTGTATATGTCTAATATGATACTAAGAAATAAACAGAAAAAATAAATTAACAAGATTTTTCAGTTATGAGATATGTGCATAGATATTTTTGCTTTCATATATAACGAAGTTAATTGCAAATGCATATTGTACGACTTAACTTTCTCTACGTACGATTTCTAGCTCTTTTATTTATCATTGAAATAATTATGCCGTGAATTTAATGTTTGTGCATTTTTTTTTTTTTTGCTTTTTTAAAAAAATTCTTCCTTTCCTTTAGTGAATATAGAGGACAAATTCTAGTTCATTAAATGTACAAAACTTCTTATATTTTAATTATTTTTTGTAAAGTATATTTTCTTACAAAATATCAAAAGTATTCATTTATCCGAGAAAATTGGTCAAAAAGTTTATATTTATTTTTAAAACCTTTGTTAATAAAAATATCTGTATATTTACGATTATAAGCTGATCCGTGTATAAGCCGAAAGTGCGTTTTTTTCAAAAAATTAACTGAAGTTCAAAATCCATATATATTAGCCGAAATGGAAAAAAAAAAAATAAAAAAAAAAATCCTATAACATTTATTATTTACGGAATTCTATTATTATTTCTTGCGTACGTTTTGGTACTTTTCCATTGGCTGGTCTCAAATTTTACCATCATCAAGATTTTTTCATTTTGTCGACAAAACAATAAACCAGCATTATAAACAATTATATAATCTTAAAAAAAAAAATATATCTAAAGAATAATCTAAAGAAATAAAAATCTGCTGTATTTAAGAATATTTTTTTGTTTGTGTTTTGCTCCCGACTAACGGAATATTATCTGCATTTTTTGCGATGTTCGTATATAAGCCAACCCCGTAATTTACATTTAGAAAAAGTACTAAAAATTCTCGGTTTATACAGAGATATATATTGTAGTTATATTAGGACGATGATTTATAAGGTTCAATTGATTCAAAGCTTTCACCGATGACCAATGTAAACAACCATTGCAGGATATTGATTTAACAAGGATATTTACTTCTACCGGATTGATCTCCTTTTATTGGATGAGGTTAAAGGAATACTATATAAAATAAAAAAAAAAAACCGTAAGTGAAATAAAGAAATTTCTTTAAAAAATAGATTATGGAAAGATTTGAAGGATAGAGGCTATAAAGTTATTTTTTATTTATTTTTTTTTTTGCGAGATCCGTATATAAGTTCCCGTATTTACCTTTAGAAAAATACTCGGCTTATACACAGAAATATACTGTAATTATATTAGGGCGACGATTTATAAGTACAAATGATCAATTGATTCAAAGCTTTCACCGATGACCAATGTAAACAACCATTGCAGGATATTGATTTAACAAGGATATTGGCTTCTATTGCTATTTATTGGATGAAGGATATTTATAGAGTTCAAAAACCATAAGAGAAATAAAGAAATATCCTTTAAAAAATAGATTATGGAAAGATTTGATCTATTAAAAAGTTATTTTTTATTTTTATTGGAAAAATACTGGCTTATACTTACAGAAATATACTGTAAATTAGGGGAATACTATCAATTGAAAAGTAAAATGTAAACAACCATTGCAGGATATTGAAACAAGCAATTGGCTTCTAAGATTGTTCCGATGAGGTAAAAGGGATATTATATAGAATCCAAAAACCGTAAGTGAAATAAAGAAATTTCTTTAAAAGATAAATTATGGAAGATTTGAAGGATAGAGGCTATTAAAGTTATTTTTTATTTATTTTTGGCGAGATCCGTATATAAGCCGATCCCGTAATTTACCTTTAGAAAAAATACTCGGCTTATACACAGAAATATACTGTAATTATATTAGGGCGACGATTTATAAGGAATACAAAGGTTCAATTGATTCAAAGCTTTCACCGATGACCAATGTAAACAACCATTGCAGGATATTGATTTAACAAGCATGTTGGCTTCTACCAGATTGTTCTCCATTTATCCGATGAGGTAAAGGGATATTATATAGAGTCCAAAAACCGTAAGTGAAATAAAGAAATTTCTTTAAAAGATAAATTATGGGAAGATTTGAAGGATAGTGGCTATTAAGGTGGGGTTTTCGTTTATTATTTTGCAAGATCCGTATGTAAACAGACCGCTGTAATTTACCTTAGAAATAATACTTAAAATTCTCGGCTTATACACAGAAATATACGGTAGTTATATCAGGACGACGATTTATAAGGTTCAATTGATTCAAAGCACCGATGACCAATGTAAAAACCATTACAGGATATTGATTTCTACCTGTTTGATCTCCATTTATTGGATGAAGTAAAATGGGTATTATATAGAGTCCAAAAACCATAAGAGAAATAAAGAAATATACTTAAAAAAGATTATGGTAAGATTTAAAGGTTAGAGACTGTTAAGGTTTTTTTTATTATTATTTTGTGAGATCCATATATAAGCCGACCCCCGTAATTTACTTTTTAGAAAAAGTACTGAAAATTCTCGGTTTATACACAGAAGTATACTGTAGTTATATTAGAGCGACGATTTATAAGAAATACAAAGATTCAATTGATTCAAAGCTTTCACGATGATCAAGTAAACAGCCATTGCCGGATATTGATTTAGCAAGGATATTGGCTTCTACCGGATTGCTCTCCATTTATCCGATGAGGTAAAAAGGGATATTATATAGAGTCCAAAAACCGTAAGTGAAATAAATAAATTTCTTTAAAAAATAGATTATGGAAAGATTTGATGGATACAGGCTGTTAAGGTGGGTTTTTTATTAATATTTTGCGAGATCCATATATAAGCCGAACCCCTTTATTTAACTTTAGATAAAGTACTAAAATTTCTGTTTATGCACAGAAGTATACTGTAATTATATTAGGGCGACGATTTATAAGGAATACAATTGATCCATTGATCCAAAGCTTTTCACCGATGACCAAGTAAACAACCATTGCAGGATATTGGTTTAACAAGGATATTGACTTGTATCATATTGTTCTCCATTTATCCGATGAGGTAAAAGGGATATTATATAGAGTCCAAAAACCGTAAATGAAATAAAAGAAATTTCTTTAAAAATAGATCATGGGAAAGATTTGAAGGGATAGAGGCTATTAAGGTGGGGGAAATCACATTGAAAAATACAGTTTCAAAGACTTAATGAATATGTAAAAGCAATTTTTTAAAGCATTACAATGTATACTGGACATTTCCATTTATAGTTAAACTTGTTTTATCAAAAGGGAAGAGTCAAACCATTTATAACATCACTGTTCTCTATTGAATTTTCAATGATAAAGTAAATATTAAATCGAATAAACGTTTTAATATATCAGCTAATATACTGAACCAAAATTTATTCGGTAGAAAATTGATTATGTGTTTCATAGTTTTCCATCCATTTTACAGTTTTCGTTTTTAAAATCTTTCAAGAACTTATAATGTACATTTTTTTTTTTTGCAGAAGTTTTCCACAATTCTTTATTTATGTACCGTTTTATAAAAATTGACATTTATTATAAATATTAGAATAACTTTTGTACCTGTTTGTCTGTAATAGTTATTCTACATAATAGGTTTGTGTATTTTTTATACCAAATTTTTTTACACTTGAAATATATTCTTTCTTAGAAACAACTACTCGATTGATGAACATTTTTAGAATTGTTCATAGTTTAGTTTAATTTGTTATTAATTATTAATTTTTATGATGTATAATTTGTTAATAGAATTTCATTTATTATGAAGTATTATTTTAAGAAATACCGTAATTAATTATTGTAATATTACATAAAAGGGCCTGATGGACGAGTAACTAGCGCTCTGGCGCTCGGCATCATAGGTTTCGGGTTCGAGTTCCGGCGGTACCATGGATGTTTGTAGTGGTTCGGAATCCACTTTTAAACCGTAGGTCTCAGTCTAATATGACTTTAGAGCGTTGGGGTTGACAACCCTACCCCGTAAAAAGAAATCATCTCATGTTTCGAAATTTACCAATAGGCAGTAGGCCTTGGAAAGCCAATTGAAGAAGAAGATTGGTTTGGTTTGTCGTTCTGCGGTTATTTTGTGTGCACACTTTGAGTTAATTAGACTAGGACCTGCCAGTTTAACGTGGATTCCAGAACCACTCCAAACATCCATATATCACTGCCAAAACTCGAACCCGAAGACTGTGGTACCAAAGGCCAGAACGTTAGTGAATTGGCCCATGTTCAAAAATGGTTCTTTGAAGAAGACTATCATAATGTTAAGATATTAATTTAGATAAACTTGGCGATTTCTACGAATTTGGCGTTTATCAACACAGTGAACCGTTGACAATTTATCGACATTTACGACATACGTTACTTACAGAAAGTCGGTGATTTAAAAAATAAAAGTCTTTTTTTTTTTTTTGTATTTTTTATGTAATAATAGATCATTTTGTCCAATTATTTTCACAACATTTCTAAATAGTTATTGCCATTTCCTTTTACAAAATGTTTATATTCAATACATCTCGTTTAATGCATTTGAGAAACTATTATTCCCTTTATACCTTCCTTCAAAAATATAGCATTTTCCTTACCAACGTTCAAAACAGAGTCGGCTGTTATTTAATCACTTACCTTTCGTCCGAGATTTTTGATCTGACTTGTCCTGGTAGGGGGAAGATTGATATTGGGAGCTCGATTTCGTTTTTAAGTTACTTTTAAGGAAACTTTTTTAAGAGTGACTTCTGTCTACAGTTATATGATTATTGCAGATTATAGGATTGGTATTTACGCAGCATGGACAATCCCCGATGACGCCTTTGTAGGGATTTCGATAATAATTTTGAGTTCATGACGTCGGAATTGTATTACCGCTCTTGAGTCTCTGGGAAATTTAAATGAAGGAATAGAAAACGTACTGACTTGTCTCTGTGTCCGGATTCTTCAAGGACTCGCTGCATTTTTCAATTCTTTCTATTAGCTCATACTATCCTTATATATATCTTGTTCAATTTTTCAATCATTCATAAAATACTTTTTATTCATCCACTCAGTTTCAAATACATTTTCTTTGAAATTGTAGTGGGATGACACTTGATGTTAATACAGTATTTTTCAAATATTGATTCAGTAATTAAATTTAATTAATTAATTTTAGCTTTTTTTAGATTTAAGTTGCATATATCTACCAATAGATGGCGCCAGATAAACTTAAAAAAATGAATGAAAATTATTTATAAAGGACTTCCTGCAATATAATGAAAAAAAAGGAGGAATTGACTTTAAATTTTTTTTTTTTATATTACTTGTTGATGTTTTAAACCAGGGATATCGAATCGAAATGACCTTGCGGGTCACTTTGGAAATGCACCATAACTCCGCGGGCCGCATATAAAATTATATATCCCCCATATTAGATTTAGACCCACTATAGACGTTTTTTTTGGAGTGAAAATTGAAACATAATGAGTTATTATTTTTGTGTTTACTATTAATCTTACATGTAAACTTGAAATTCTCATCTTCAGATAATTATTTATCATTTTAAGATGACTACTTCAACAAATAGCAATCTTACAGTGAAAAAAAAAACAATGAATCATTTTGAAAATCGATTACTAAAGCCAAGATGCGTTTAGGTTTTCTAAAACATGCCAATTTCTGCATATTAATTTTGTAAATTTGTTAATATTTTTGTAGAATATTATTTTTTGGAATACGAAATTTTTTAAAGCTAATATTTTGTTATGGATGAAAAAACAGACAGACGTTTCACAGTGTTTACTACGCGGACTTTGGTAAAGAGGAAAAATTCAAATTTCAATGTACGAAATTGAAGTCATAAGCTTATTATTAAAATCTAACTAATTATGCATTGATAATAGTAATAGAGATATTGTTTTGCTGTTTCTTATCCCACTTGGCAGATAGCAACATCTAGACCAGGGGTGACCAACCCAAATGATATTGAGGGCCACTTTGGAAATGTACCATTACTCGTAGGCCGCATATAAAATTATATATCCCCATATTAGATTTACTAGACCCACTATAGACATTTTTTGGAGTGAAAAATTGAAACATAATGAATTATTATTTTTGTGTTTACTATTATTCTTACATTCAAACATAGATAATATAATAATAATGGTACTAAATGCACAATGTAAAGAAATATATAACACTAAAAATGAAATATACTATATAAATATAAACGAAATTTAAAAAAAAAAATGAAATCATTAAAAAATATTTATTTTACTAGTTCCTCCACTCTTTTACTTTTTTTGCAAATCGATCTCAATTGGGTATTTGCACATCGTAATGGGTGTTGCAGGTTAACGTCTGTTACGTTAGAGCGTGTTTTGTGTTTGGTCAATTTCATTTTTAGAAAAAAGCGATTCGCAGGTGGAAATTGAACCAAGAGCGCTTACAACTTGAACTAAGAATCTGGTTTGCTCTGTTGTCAACAATGAAATATGCGTATCTAGGGATGATCACTTAAAGTGAAACATAGAATCTGTTATATTAGATGTTCCAAGATGCGCACGCATCATGAGTTCGCAGAGTATAATTTAATTGTTCTGCGAACCCATAACTGTAAACTTATAAATAAAGCAGGCCAATATCTGTCCTATATTCGCAAGAATATAATTTTATTTTTTTTTAATTTAATTTAATTTTTTCTCATAATTTCTACAGTTATTTTTTGAACATATGGATGCACACATAATGAATTTTTTTTAATACATTGGCTTTCACTACCTTGACCATTATAAAATAAATGCATTTTGTGAAAGTCTGATAAATCTCACGGTCCGAAAATATTCAAGGCAAGCCGCTGGTTGGCCACCCCTGTTTTAAACTTTAATTTCAGATAAATTTAATTAACGAGGCGTATACGAACGGTTAGTGACGTCTGAAGTTGCTTGCATTAATCATTTTCCTAGTAGTATTATTAATGGATTAAATGTCAATCATCTATGGGATAGATTTTGAAAATTTGTTGGCAGTGTGTTAATTTGGTTTAAACTTATTTTTAAATTTTTGTGTTTTTTTATTGTGTGAGAGCGTTTAATTTTCAATTTTTTTTTTTTTTTTTTTAAATCTTTTAATTTATTCGATTCCCGAAAAACATTCTCAATCACGTTTTCAACTGGTGTCAGCAGCTGTGTAGACTCTTGAAAGGAAATTAGTCATTTCTTTGTTTGTTTCATGGAAAAAAATATTCTGGGCTTTTTTGAGACTTGGAAACAACTTGGATACTATACTAAAGCTGGAAACTATTTTTTCCATGTTGACTTTTGTAGAGAATGTCTAAAAATAGCACTGCTGTTAGGGCGAAAGAATTCTTTCGGTTTTGTTAAAAAATAGAATATGTAAATTGAGACTTTTATCATTTGAGTATTTTAATAAATATTTTCTTCATACAATGTGTTGTTAAATATAATATGTAATGACGGTGTATAAATGCAGCTATTCTTTTCTTCTTCATTGCCGCAACAGCCCCATGGGCAGACGGTCTTGGCCCACTGGCAAATTTCGAAACAGATGTTTTCTGTTTACGGGATAGGGTTGTCAGCCCTACCTCTAACAGTCATATTAAACCAGGAACTACGGTTTAAAGTGGATTCCGCTCCAGTGGTGGAGACCTGCGGTTTAAAGTACCACTACAAACATTCATGATACCGCCTGGACTCGAACTGCAGTAGGCAGATGACCTCGGCCCAGCATGGGGCTGTTGCGTCTCGTGAAGAAGAAGGAAAATGCGATAAAAGACAATTATTTTTCTTAGAATGTCCTGGAATGTTTGTAATTAAAAAGTATAAGTAAAATTGCGAATGTTTACTACAATATTTATTCTTAAGGCGTGTTTCCACCAGAAGCTAAATCTTGTCGCCAAACGCCAACCAATCGGAAGCCTGATCTGCCCTCTCATTCTTCTAACTGGTTGGCGTTCTACGACAGAAGATTTTAGAACTGGTGAAACATAACTTTCTGTTCCTAAAATACATTAACTAAATTATATATTAGAAAATTGAATTGTCACATCTAATAACTTTAAATATTTTAACAAAGTTAAATAACTCTTCTATTTTTTTTTTAAAGACTTCTCCGTGCATTTAAAAACCTTTCAAATTTTTGATAATTTTCGTTTTGAATATTTTTTTTAGTGACAAATACTCATTTCCCTCAATTTGGTGAAATGCTGATTTTCTTTCAATTGATTACGTTGAAATCTTCGTTTTGCTTAATTTACTCATATTTTCTAGATTAATGATTATGACTTAGATTATGTGCTTTGATCGTATAGATAATTAGCGTGTTGAGCACTTGTCTTTTTGCAAATATTATAAAGGAAAAATTTAAACGGTCGGGATTTACTCTAATAAATTAAGGTTTATGTTAGCAACATTTAAAAATAATTCATCAAAATCATACTTTTTATCACTAGAAAAATGTCTTGATAAAAAAATATATTAAAAATGCAACATTCTTGTAGCAAATACAAATCTTATATGATTAGTTACTTAACTGTACTTAGATCATAAGTATAGTGTTGCATATTATAAGGTCAAATAATCCTTTAAATTTAAAATTAAAAAAAAAATATTGTGCTAATAAACCTAAGGGCTTCATTTTAATTACTTAATTAGGATGTGATAGATGATGATGGATGTTTATGAAATTTAGGAAAAGAGGATTTGCTTCTGCTTGATTTAGTTTTATAAATTAAAAAAAACGTTTTATTTAAAAATGTAATAATTATCTCAACTTCTCCCTCAATTTAATGCTTCATTATATATGCGTGCTGATAGATTTTTTACAATAAAAAACAGCTAATTATGCATTTATAATGTGTAACGTATAATAACTAATTTTGCACTACAACAGCAATTCGTAGAGTATTTTTTTCATTTTTTTTTTTTATGTTCACATTTTGGCATTTAATTTGTCAAGAAAACAGTAAATGTAATTACTTTAAAGTTCAGTTTATGTTAACAAATTAAATGAAAAATATAAATTTAGGCATCTTCTTAACTTTTGCATTAGTTCATTAGTTTTCATTTTTTAAATGAAATTTAATGCAGCGCTAATTATGTTAGTTAATTAGTTGTAATGTTATCATAAGACTGTAGGTATCAAAAACGATGTTTTTTTTGTAAAAGTGGCAATCTTATTTAAAAATGAAATTTAAAAAAAATACATTATTGTAAACATTGTACATTGATTGTAAACTGTTAGCATGTATACTATATATTGTACATTAATTGTAAAAAGCTGTTAGCATGTATACATACACTCAAGAGCAAAAACATTATGCCACCTGTCAGCAAAGAGTTGGCCACCCCAGGCACGCAACCCAGCTTCAACCTGCCTTGGCATGGATGCCACCTGTCAATAACGAGTTGGCCCACCTTTGGCACGCAACCCAGCTTCCACAACCTGCCGGAGGTCTTTGGTAGATGGCCGGAGCATTGTACCAAATGTTTAAGCAACGGTCACGCAAATCCGAGATATTGCGAATGGTGGTCTTTGAACTCTGAGCTGCCGTCCCAGGACATCCCAAATATGTTCTATCGGATTGATATCGGTGAGTTAGGCAGCCAGTACATTAACTGGAATTCAGCATCATGTTCCTGGAACCACTCCAACACAATTTTAGCCTTGTGACAAGGGGGCGTTGTCCTGTTGGAAGATTCCATTTCCAGCTGGAAAAACAGAGGCCATGTAAAGGTGCAACTGGTCCGCAATGATGTTCAGATATCTGTGGCATTCATGGTCTGCTGTACCACAACCACGTGTCCCAGAGACGCCCAAAGAGAACGTCCCCAAAGCATAATACCGCCACCACCGACCTGTGGATGACCTGCTGTACATTGAGGGAGCAACTGTTCGCCTGGAAGACGGCGTATCCCCGACACGGCCATCGGCGTGATGAATGACAAACCGTGATTCATCTGATCAGGCAACTCTCCCACTGATCCATGGACCGGTCACGATGTTCCCGGACCCAGCGCAGGCGCAGTTGGCGCTGACGCTTCCGGTCAGCAAAGGCACACGAGTGGGACGTTTGCTGCGTAGCCCCAAATTCCAACAGTGTCCGCTGAATAGTGTGCTCCGATACTATTCTACTTGGCCCTGCATTGTATTGGGCTGTCAGCTGAGCCACTGTCTGGCTCGGTTTTGCTTCACCATGCCAGACAATCTCCGACGACCTTTTTCTTTGATAGCGTGTGGACGTCCAACATCATGTCGTCTACTGCTGGTTTCACCGTCATTCATCCACTTTGCATAAGTACTTTTCTTTTGTAGATCGCCGCGAACAACCCACGAGTCATGCAGTTTTGGAAATACTTGTTCCGAGTCTTCGAGCCATTACAATCTGCCCTCTATCAAAGTCCCTCTTAGATCCTCAGCCTTTCCCATCACACACAGGAAGTAAGAAGTGAAAGAATGATTCTTCAGACTCTCCAGCAGCAGTTAAATACCACTTCCACCTGATCACGTGCCTTCCACGTCATCCAGGCGAGTTCATTGCAAAATGTAGGGGTGGTCATAATGTTTTGGCTCTTGAGTGTATATATTGTACATTAATTGTAAACTGTTAGCATGTATTAATGCAAAAATTTTTAATTTTAATTAATTTATTTAATTAATTTTATTATTATATTTTTAATTTTAATAAATTTTAATATTTTTTTAATTAAGTTAGCATGTATTATTGTTAAAATTTTTAATTAATTTAAGCTAAAATTTTAAACCGTTTTTGTTTTTATAACGGTAATGAAAGTAATTAAAGTTGGTAGGAAATATTGATCTATATCAATGATGCTGCGATTTTAAATCCTTACGTTAATTGTATTTTGATCGTTTTGGTATAAAAAACGAAACGATTAGAATGGTAAAATGCAGCAACTCAACTACAATAGTTTAAATGATAAGTATTAAACAAATTTGTCAATAAGGGCAGTAAATAAATGAGTAATTAAAATCACTGCACGACCAACATGCTAACATTACAGTAATGTACACCAATATAGCCGCTCAGGCATGGGCACCTGCAGCGCGTAATTTCTTGAATGAGTGTGGCCCCAGCATCTGCTGCCAATCTGAAATACGACCACTTTTCTGTGTGTGGAAAAGCTGGTCTAAGTGACTTTGATGAGGAAGCAGGCTGTGTGGCATGCAGTGCAGCCGTGACCTGCAAGTGGTTGAAAACAACGTGGGCGTGGGCGTCCACCATCCAAGGTCACAGTGGCATGAGTAATGGAGAAGCCAGCTGGCGGCAACCCAATGGCACCGAGCAAAGCAAGCAGTATCAGGCTTTGCAGCAGACCTGAGGCTACTGACCAGCGTCAGCACGTCAATCCCAGCAGACCATGACTATTCAAGATCGAGGTGAGGCGTGTTCGGTTTATCAATCGTCGCTCCGCCATCGATGACCGTATCGCTCCCAGCCCTCAATGCCAGCTGAGTCTCCGAATGTCTGGAAAGGCACGTGACAGCTGACAACTGAGCATGAAGGCTTACCACCATCTGGGCGTGCCGGTTCAGTTATCTTTCCACACATGGCTCTCATCCGAGGAATCTTCCCAACAGGATGGCACCACAGGCAAAATGTGCGATGTGCAATTTCCGGGCCAGCTGACACTACTCACCGGATGTCAATCCGTGTAGAGCTATAGTTTCAGCGCTCAAAAGACCTGGTCATCGGATTTGAGCCGTGCGGCACACGAACATTGACTTCCCGGCTCCTTCAGGGTGTGTTATCTCAGGCAGAGTCCGAGAACATGTCAGTGGCCATCCCAGGCTGGCACCGGAGTCACGCCTTCAAATTATGTGTGGTGACTCTTTTCTTGGTGTATGCAGCCAGCAACGGTTGAGTCAATGCCGCAACGCCCGCGAGAGCCATGCAGCCGCTGGCGGTTACGATCGGCCTCTCCCGGCCCCTGGCCTTCATTTTTGAGGCCCCATTTTCCACCAAATATGGGCCCTTGCAGGGCATGGTTATACATACACAGTCTTATAAATAAGCGCGCAATGTTAACAAGCATTGCCTTGATAAATTTCATTTATGAAAACTAATAATTTAATGCAAAAGATAAGAAGATACCCACAAACTATATTTTAATTTGTTAACATAAGCTTCAATGATGTCCACATTACTGTTTCAAGCAAAATCTTGGTATAAAATGGCTACGAAGCCCTTGACAGACATCAAATTATATTACTATTACATTATCAATCAATAGCTGTTTTTGTATGAGCAGAATTGAATAATGTTTTTAAATAAAAACGTTTTCAAAATCTTTTAAATCAACGAAATCTATAGAACTGCAATCATTATCATCTGACAGCGGTATGTTGGCCACTTCCATTCGGCCAGCTTTGTTTCCGCGGTACAGGTTCAAAGGTATTTGATGCTAACCCGCAATAATCACGGCTTATACCCCACTGTTTATCTGAGAGCCGCGGTCATACCCAAATTTCTTCCCAAATGTTGCATTCAGCTATTTTTTTTATCCGAGATAACTGAGCAGTGATACCAAAAAATGGGCACAATGAATTATTTTAAATGTTGCTTCTTTCACTGCACAATTTGTCAAATCTATTTTTTTTCCTTTTATATTACAAAAAACAGTATCAACCTCCCTCTATACGATCAAGGCGCCAGTAGAGTGCATCGACCAAGTATGATGAGTGCAGATCACCTCCAGTGTGTGTATTTGTCACTAAAAAATATTCAAGGTCCATCAAGCACGGAAAATAATAAAAATAGAAGTTACATCTTTGTTAAAAAAAATATTTAAGGGTCTGGGATCATGTTGAATATTTTACTGCTGTATGCTAATTTAGTTAATACATTTTAAATGGAGGCACTGTGTGTTTCCCACCGGTTCCCAAAAATGCTGCGATAAATGAGGAAGCACAGTTGCTCAATGAATCAGACGGCTGGCGCGACGCAGGTAACTCTGATGAAGCCGCGCTAGAAAATATTGTGTAAATATTCTGCATTTTGCCTCTTTTATTACTGCGCATTCAAAAGTTTCCTCTAAGAAAAAAGCAGGCCCATGTTTTTATGGCATTTTTCCTGCCCCAACTGGCTATCGGCATCCTAGCTGTGTTTCAGCAGTTGCGATCAAAGTGGGCATCCAGTGGCTGCCAGCAGTCACTCCACCGCCCGGCCATGATTCCTGGGGTTACAATATGACTGTTAAATGAGCAGGGCTGACTAATATCCCTTCTGGCCAGAAAAAACATCTGTTTCAGCGCAGTGTTGCCCTGCTAGCTCGACCTCACCAGGCCGCTTCATTTTGCCCAACAGCCACATTGCTGAAAATGACATTCTCAAATGATATGATCTGTATTCTATTTTTTAAAAACACCAGCCTTTCGCCTCTTTGTATCAGGCATTCTGCAAGCGGTCGGCGTGAGCGGGCCGAAAGCCCGAAATGCCGTCAACGAAATGATCAGCTGCTGCCCCGCAGCTGCGACGCCGGTTGAATTTGGCGTGTTTCCATGAGATCGAGGTATCAAAGATCAAAAAAGGTGAATGCGTCACACGTAAAGCGCAAGCCAAAAAGCGCCCAGCAGAGCCAACACACTTAACAATGCATCGCGACGGTCGACCTTTATCTCCATTGGCTTCTTTTGGAAATGATTGTGCAGCAACCGAACGTCACCAACTGTTAAGCCGCCGCCGCCGTTGAAGGCCCAGGGCCCATGCGAAATTAAAGTTTGCGCTGAGGTGACAACAACGACTTATGATCCACCGGATCTGTGGTATTCCATTCACAAAAAATGCGTTGTTCCTCAATGATCAGGAGCAGTCACCAATCTGTAAAAAGGCAAAACGCCTATATGTTCAAGAAAGTAACTAATGCTTCAGAGAAAAGCAAATTAAGTAAAAAATAAAACCATGACAGGTGACTGTTGACATCTTATTTCTCAGAAAGTTTGGTCGCTCTTCTGAGTGACCATTCCATATCTGCGAGTGCTCTGATGCGTGCATCTTGGGCTGGCTCAGATTCTTTATGTTCCTCCTAGTGCATATTTCATGTTGTAACAGTTCGAAAGTTGTAAGCTCTTGATTCAATTTCCACACCCCAAAAAATAGTGACAACACAATCTTCTTTCTGGCACGAACGGCCAGCGGCACCCATACGATACTTGAAATACTCCAATTGGCCGTTGCAAGAAGGGCTGACAAAAATGTAAATATTCTTGTGATTTCATTTTTTTAATTTCGTTACTTATTTTATGAGCCATATTCATTTTAGTGTTATATATTTCATTGTACATTATTGGCTGCTATTACATCTATGTTTGAATGTAGAGGAAACAGTAAACTGCAAAGCAATTCATTATATTCCCTACTTCCAAACCAAACCATCAGTGGTGCAGCCGTGTAGAGGATATATATTTTATGTGCACATTTCCATGTTACATTTCCTCAAGAAGGTTGTTCAGTATCTGAGATGAAAACTGGCTATGCCATCTCTGTACCAGCCCATCAGTGCATGAGCGGACCAGACGACAACAAGCCCTGAGCTGTTTCTAGCTGCGATGGTACAAGTCCCTTGAAATGTCTATGCTTCATCCATAATATTATCTTAGGCACAAACATTCCAAAAAATAATATTACAAAAATATTGCAAATTTACAAATTAATATGCAGAGAATGGCATGTTCCTCAAACACATCTTGAAATTTCAAAATAGTCAAGTATTAAAATGTAATTATAGGAGATGAGAATTTCCAAAGTTGCATCAACAGGTAATGGTAAATGGCGCATGAATTTTTCACTTTCGTAAAAACTGCATGGGTGAGGTGCAAATCTGTGAGGTGCTCTGTGCGGCCTCTGAGTGGTGCGACCAGTGACCCCTGGGCGGCATTCGTGGCAAGCTCAATCAAAAAAATTTAAGTCAGGCTCTCCTTTCGACCCTGTCCAGGAAGTCACAAACAATTTTCATTCTGGAGTGCTTTTTTAAGTTGTCAAGCCATCCCGGCCAGATGCTGCCCGGCAGCTCTCCAAAAAAAAAGTGAGCCAATTGAAATTGTGCTGGTCCACAGCTGCTGCTTGATAGCCTCGAAAGTATCTTCCACTTACAATTTCAAAAGAAAAATATGATATAAAAATGTTTTATGTGACGGGCTCATGCGTCTCCATGCCAGAGAGGCCATGGCTGCTTAGAAAAGAATTAGAAAAACAAATACGAAATCGGTTTCCCAGCTGAAATCATTGCATTTTCTATTCCTTCATTATTTCCCGAGACTCAAGCAATGTGCTGGCTCAAATTATTATCAATCACACAAATGAGACAGCAGTAATCCTCAATCTGCGTGAGCGCTCTTTGTCAGACAAGAAGCCACTAACAAAGCAAATGAACGCAAAGGCGAGATCGAGCCTGCCACGCAGGGACAGAGTCGAAAAAGATGACAAAAAATGAAGGCATGGGCAAGCAACGGCCGACTGTTTTGAAGCGTTGAAATAAGAAGAAAAATGGAAGGAAAGCAACTTTATTTATCAATGCATTAAACTGTGAATATAAGCATTTTGTGAGAAAATGGCAATAGAAATGTTGCAAAATATGATCTGTATCATAAAAAATACAATCAAAAAAAAGCGAATATACGTAAATCACCGGCTTTCTGTGAAAATATTTGGCAGCACAATCGTAAATAGCTCGACAAATTCAACGATTTGCTGAACATTATGAGATAAGCGCAGTTTCATGCAAATTAATATCTTAACATATGACGACTCAATCTTTATTTCCAAAAAATGTTCCTTCATAGCATTCTGTCCTTTGAT
>BPLR01017944.1:0-72261 GCA_021605095.1 Caerostris extrusa | reverse complement strand
GCCATTACGTATTACATATCAGAGAATGTACTCATAATAATAAAATTAATTTCAAATACTTCCATTTTTATTCATTTGTGCTGAACTGTTTCTAACTAGGAAAACGACATGTTTAAATTTTGAGGAGCCTCCAAAGTTGTATTATTTAATGAATTTAGTTCGATGTAATTATATATTAGGGAAAGGCAATTACAGGAAGAATTTCTGTCAATTAGCATCTTCTCATTTGAGGCCCACTCTTAAGTACTCATTACTGTACTCTTTTTTCTTCACTCAGAAATGGTAGATTTCCTGCAATTACATGAGCTTTCACAAGTTTTAAGAATAACATTGATGGCTCTGTAAATTTAAAACGCAAAAACATTCTTCAATAGCTTAATGTAGAAATGTACTCGCCTTCCCAAGCACTGGAATCCGCTTAATTTATTAATCAATCAAGTTTCTGCTACCACCTTTATTCTTCACGTTGAAACCTTCATTTTGGCATGATCATTACCATAGGTGATTCCAGTACCTCTCTCTATAAGATAATCTGTGGCTATGAGCTTAATTATTTGTGGTATGTAATACAATGTGTTGTGCATACAAGATGCATCATATAGCGTCGGTGAGATGTGAAATTTAATGACATAATTTCGCTTATTTCGATTTAGAAATAAAAATATTGAACTTCGATTAAAAAGCTTATGTAATATTTGACAATCTTTAGAAAGAAATTTCCAATAACCATTTAGTTGTTTTGTTGTTGTGGACTAAACCAAACCCCATGTAGGACGTAGCCTACCATGGATGGAAGAGAGAAGGTAAAGTACAGCCAGGTTGTGTAGATGGATGTCTAATTGTGGTGAGTGGTGGGGCGTTCAAATTCCGATTCCTGAGTCACTGGTAAAGGAAGTGGCAGTGCGTTCCGAATGATTTTAGGAAACTATCCCGCATTGGCATATAGTACGGTATGAAAACCCGAAATTCCACCAGGTAGTCCAAGAGTCTGAAGAGTCAATTCCATATGTCACGTCAGCTTTTCTTTTCTTCGTTTTTGAAACAGACTTTACAAAACAAAAGCGACCAGTGGATTGAACACACCCCAATGCTCATCAACGGCACGTTGCCACTAGTCACCTATATATTAAAAATATTAACTTTATTTTTATTAATTATTGTGACAATCATCAAAGTTCCCACGTGGGACGGACATCCACTGAAGTGTTTTGCCCACATTGAGGAGGGCAGCCTTCGTTGTCACAGGAACACCTAAGAAATGCCCACAATGATCCGTACTATAGTAAGTGCCTCTCCGAGAGACCCTTTAAGGGACGAAGCTACCCCGCCCTTTGTGTCTCGTATGACAAAAACCGGAGCTTCCACCAGTCCGATTAACGAGGCAAAAATGCTGCAAACATCACAAACGCTATCGAGTCACCTCTTTTCGCAACAATGTCGCCGCCGGACTGAACGATCGCCTAATCCCTCTCACTATACCATCAACGTCACTGAGTTGAGCTACCAGTGTCTCCTAAAATTGTTACGTAATCTAACAATAATAATCCACAATTATATTTTAGTTCCCAAAATCTAGCATTTGTAAATGCAACTGTTTATCACATATTAAATTTCACAAAGTGTAATGTACCAGTTATTACCACAAACGCGCCATTTGTAACGAGGGACAAGCCGTCGAAATAACAATAATTACAGTATACTAATAGCCGTCACTTTCGCCCGTGCAAATTTCTCATCCAGTAGTTTAAGATGCTTCAATACAATCCGAAATACCACCTTCCTGAATCGGTGAGCTGTTTCTAGCTAGGAAGTAACTGGACAGCCAACCCTTTGAGGGCTCCCAAATTTGTGCATTCTTTAATGAATTTAAGTTCATGTAATTGACATAGAAAGGCAATTACAGAAGGAATTTCCTGTCAATTATATCTTCATTTATTCCCTCTTTAAGTACTCATTACTGTACTTTTTCTTTCACTAGAAATGGGCAGGATTTCCTGCAATTACATGAGCTTTTCATGTTCTGAGGAATAAATATTGATGTCAGAATTTAAAAACGCAAAGTAAAACATTACTAAGTATAAGAACTTAATGAATAGAAATGTACTAAGTTTTAAGCACTTAGAATTTACGAATTATTAATCAATCAGTTTTTTGCCACCTCGTCGTTATCTTCTTTTTGATGTTGAATCCTTTTTCATCCAAATGATAATTACTTTCCTTTTTTATGTGATTTGCTTATATCATATGATAAGGTTGTGTGTAATTACTGTATGTTGATAGCATACAAGATGCATCGCATCAGGACCAGCCAGATAAATTGATGTATATAATTGCCCACATTTTGAGTTTGAACTAGAATAATAATTATTTAGTGTTTAAAGTTTTTTAGAGTACTTATTTAGTGTTATTGTTATTGTCGTATCCCTCGTGGATGAAGGGAAGAAGGCCGCAACTTCCGTTTTGGGGCCACCCGCCTGAATTCTGACTTGCCCGAGTCACTGAAGAAGGAAGTTATACCTTTCGATCCTTTTATAAGAAACTACCCACATTTGTGTATCATATGAGAGGAAACCCGAAAAACTCCCACCAGATAGGCTCTGACTTTTGAGGGAAGATGCTGAAAATGACAAATTCCATCGATTCTCCTTTTTTGAAACAATTTATCACAAATAATGCCGCCAGCGGATTGAACCACAGCCCTAATACGAGGGTAACTCTGGAAATTTTTGAGACAGCAGTATCAGGACGAACGCAGCAAAAAATCGTTAAATTTGTAAATTTGAACTTTTATGGTCGCAGACACAATTTTGGCACCAATTGCAATTTAGATGCCACTGTAGATGTCGTAGAATAGATTTTGGAAGAAAGAAAATGGAATTGACGCGAGAGCATTATCGCGCTATGATTTTCTATGA
This sequence comes from Caerostris extrusa, assembly GCA_021605095.1. Lineage (NCBI taxonomy): Eukaryota > Metazoa > Arthropoda > Arachnida > Araneae > Araneidae > Caerostris > Caerostris extrusa. The sequence continues at coordinate 69,346 of BPLR01017944.1, read as the reverse complement.
TTTTTAAAGTGAGGTTAAATCAAGAAGAATGCCTTACTAGAACTTAAAAAGTTTTTTCAACAGAAGTTGTTAATTACATTTTAAGTAGAATGGACGTATGTACATACAAGCCACGGTTTAAAATTAGACTCTGGACAAAGTTCTTAATACCTTTTCATTGTTGTTGTTGTTCAACAATTCTTTTTTCCACAATGATATTAAGACCACAAAAATAATGTTATAAAAAAAACAATAAAATCAAAATGCTAAATTTTTGTTAAAAATATTAAACAAAAGCTATGATAATTAATTATTAATATTAATTTATGTCTAGACATCTGTGCCTAGACATATTTAATAATAATAAAATTGCCTTATGAGACTGGGACTGTTTCTTTTTAAACAGCATGCAGAAAAAAAAATTTTTTTAAACAACAATTACCATTGATATTTGACTTTGAGTAGACAAGGTATGTCATCAAAATTGAAAAAAAGTTTTTTAATTCTATAGAATAAATTCATTAAAAAAAATGATTAAATGATTTATATGCAAACTTTTATTGATTTATTTTCAAAAAATTATTTAAGTACAGAAAAATTTGAAAGGGTTTCAGAATAAAGACGTGTGAAACAAATTTTTGAAGAATAAATCAAAATTTAAAAGTGAAACAAAAATTAAAAAGTTTTTTAAATTTCAGAAAATTAATTCAAAAAAGATACTATTTGAAACACAATGTTTCAAATTTTAAAAAGAACTTGCATTTTCAACTTATTTGTTGTTAATTTTAATACAACCATGATTGTTAATTTATTATCAGAAGTTAATTGGGTGAATATTTTATAAAAAGAAATTTCAAAAATAAAAATGCGAATAAGAAATTTTCCAAAATTTAAAAGTGAAAAAGTTAATAAAAATGTTTTAAATTTTACAAAAAATTAATTCTTTTAAAAAATAGATATTATTAAATTGCAATGTTTCAAAATTTTCAAAGAATTTGAGGTTTTTATTTTCTGTTAATTTTAATACACTTGTGTTTAATCATTTATTTTCAGAAATTAATTGAACAAAGAATATTTTATAAAAAAAATTCTAAATAAAAGATGTGAAAAATAAATTTTCCAAAAAAAAAAAAATTAAAAGTGGAAAATGTATTAAAAATAAATGCTTTAGATTGTACAAAATCAATTCTTCAATCAAAAATAGATATTATTTCACTTGAAATGTTTCAAAAAAATAAACGCTTAAGCTTATAAGCTTATTTATTGATTCATTTTTAAAAATTGATTAAGTGAGAAATAGTTTATAAAACAGGATTTCGGAAAAAAAGAAAATTAAAAATAGACATAAAAACAAAATTCAAAAGTGAAATAAAAAATATCATATGTCCCAAATTTTATGATAAAACCCAAACAAATGCACTACTTGTTGTAGAACAACAAATCTGGATAAATTTGTAAAGAATGGAAGGAATCTAGTTTTTCCTTCTTTGATTCCAAAGCAAAGTTAGCCAGCTGAAATTTTAATGCTACAGTTTATACGATTTTTTTTTTTTTCAATAAGAAAAGATAAGTTCAAAATCTCACTTTAAATCTACATGGGAGGGAGGAATATATGTAGAATACTTTAGCCTTGGGGACATTTGGAATATTTTATTCTTTTGTTCGTGAAATATGTCTTGATTTGATATACATTCTAAATAGAGCTCTTTTTTCAAATATTTTATGTGCATAGTAACAGTCAAGTTTATAAATGGAAACGAATAGTGCAAATGTAAAGATATAAAATTTTTAAAAAAGGAAGTTTTGTGTGGAACTCAACTTTTCGTGTGGTTCAAGAAAAAAGAGGGAATTTATTTTAAAAGAATTTGCATTGATTTGCGAGATTGTTAAACAACGATCATGCTTTTTGCATTTTTTTAACCACTAAAGTCTTGATTTGTACGTTTTACCAAACGTCTCCTGTGTATTCACTTTCAACAATAATTTCTCCTTCCGCATATCAACGTAAGTAATGCTGCTAGATACTTTATAACAATACTTTAATGATAGAGGCCAGAATATCGCCAAACGTATCATTTTTGGTGACAATATTTGATGATGTTGGCGGCGGAGTTTGTTTATAAAACGGTAGTCCGCATATAAAACGAGAGATTCTACAAAATTAAATCTTTAAAAAAATACTATTTCACTAAAATGTTTCAAAAATTTAAACAAACCTACATTTTCTAATCTGTTAGGATTTTTATTTAAGACTATTAATAGATTTATTTTTAAAAATTGATTAAGTGAGAAATTTTTACGAAACATTATTTCGGAAAAAAGACAAAAAGAATATATTTTTAAAAAATAAAATAAAATTCAAAGTAAAATAAAAATATCATATTTCTTAAATTTTGTGATAAACACGAAAAAAAATGGACTACTTGTTGTAGGAATGACTTTGAATGCCTTAAAAACCTAAGGGTATCACAGACGCTGAGGTGTAACCAAACCCCGCCCTTTTTCTTGTCAATTCCATAAAATTGTCGCCATGGTAACCCTCGTTGAAGCTACCCAAGTGGAATTATCTAAACTTCTGCTTGTTCGATTCCATAAAGAAAAACTGTTTGTACCTCTCTTTTTCGTTTACATACGAATCCTTTCTGTAGTAAGAACAACAAATCTGGATAAATATTTTAAAGAATGGAAGAAATCTGGTTTTTCCTTCTTTGATTCCAAAGCAAAGTCAGCAAGCTGAAATTTTAATGCTACAATTTATTCGATTTTTTTTATTATTTCAATAAGAAAAGATAAGTTCGAAATCTCACTTTAAATCTACATGGAAGATGTATATATCTAGAATATTCTAGCCTTGGGGACATTTGGAATATTTTATTCTTTCCCTGAAATAAGGCTTGATTTGATATACATTCTAAATAGAGATCTTTTTTTTTCCAAATATTCTATACATTTATAAATGGAAAAAGAATAGTGCAAATGTAAGGATATAAAATTTTTATTAAAAGGAATTTTTGTGGGTGTTTGATTTTCGAGAAAAAAGATGGGTTTATTTTACAGGATAATCATTTGCATTGATTTGCCAAAACGGTAAAAGACATAGCGTGTTTTTGCATTTTTTAACCACTGGAAAGTTATGATTTGTACGTGCTTCCAAATGTCTCCAGTGTTATTCATTCGCTTTCAACAATAATTTCTTCTTCTGCATATCAGCGTAAGTAATGCTGCTAGATACTTTATTTAAAAAATACTTTAATAACAGAAGGTTGAATATCGCCAAACGTATCTTTTTTGGTGACAATATGTTTGTCGTTGGCGGTGGAATGTGCTTATACAACTTTAGTCGCTTATAAAACGTTAGACTGTACAAAATTAATTGGTTAAAAAAATACTATTCCACTAAAATATTTCAAAAAATTAAACGAACTTACATTTTCTAATCTGTTAATAATTTTATGCAAGCTTATTTATAGATTTATTTTTAAAAATTGATTGAGTGAGAAATAATTTACAAAACAGGATATCGGAAAAAATTTTAAAAATAAATAAATTTTACCAGGAATAAAAAAAAAAAATTCAAAAGTGAAATCAAAATATCATATATCCCAAATTTTGTGATAAAACATTGGAAAATGCACTACTTGTTGTCGGAATGACATTGAGATGTCTTAAAAATCCTAAGGGTATCACAGTCGCTGAGGTGTAACCAAACCCCGCCCTTTTTTCTGTCAATTCCATAAAATTGTCGCCATGGTAACCCTTGTTGAAGCTACGCAAGTGGAATTATCTAAACTTCTGCTTGCTCGATTCCATAAAGAAAAACTGTTTGTACTTCTCTTTTCGTTTACATACGAATCCTTTCTATAGTAAGAACAACAAATCTGGATAAATTTTTAAAGAATGGAAGAAATCTGGTTGTTCCTTCTTTGATTCCGAAAGCAAAGTCAGCAAGCTGGTATTTTAATGCTACAGTTTATGCGATTTTTTTTTAGTTTCATTTCAATAAGTTCGAAATCTCACTTTAAATCTACATGGGAGAAGGAATATGTGTGCAATTCTCTAGCCTTGGGGACATTTGGAATATTTTATTCTTTTGTTCGTGAAATAAGTCTTGATTTGGTATATATTCTAAATAGAGATCTTTTTTTTTAAATATTTTATGCGGATAGTAGCAGTCAAATTTATAAATGGAAGAAAGAATATTGCAAATGTAAAGAGATAAAAATTTTTATAAAAGGAATTTTCGTCTGGGTTTGAATTTCAAGGAAAAAGAGGGGTTTATTTTAAAAGATTTGCCATTTGCATTGATTTGCGAAATTGTTAAACAACGATCATGCTTTTGCATTTTTTAACCACTGAAAGTCAAAGGATTTGTACGTTTTACCAAAATGCAACTCACTTTTTCATTTTCCAACCACGGGAGGAAGAAATTATTGTACACTTTCAACAATAATTTCTTCCTCCGCATATCAGCCTAAGCAATGCTGCTAGATACTTTATAATAATACTTTAATACGAGAAAGCTTGAATATCGCCAAACGTATCATTTTTGGTGACAGTATTTGATGTTTTTGGCGGTGGTGTTTGCTTATAAAACGTTAGTCGTATTTTCCTAAAGTTTTTTTTATGTCAGAGTTGTTGTTGGTTATATATTATTGTTATATTTTTTTAAATAATTGTTATTTGTTTACTTCGTAGAAGAGTGCAAAAAAATTCCATCATCTTTTTTCAGCAACTTATAAATTTTTATTTAAGAGGAATTATTTAATATTAAGCTCAACAAAAGTGTAACAAAAGGCTTCTAAAAAGAACAAAAGTACAATACACACTTCGAATAATAGTCTCCTTAAGTTTTCTCATTCATGGTAAAAATCCAAAAGGACAATTATGATTTGTTACAACAACTAACTTTCCTACACTTTTAAAAAAAAAAAAAAGGAAACATTATTTTTAACATAGAGTTTAATTTTGACTGACAATAATTTTCTTTACTGGTAGAATATAAATAGAATGAATATTGTTATCCAACGATATTTAAAACTATTTGAGATGCATCAAAATCGTGTCTTTCAAAAGTTTCCAAATTTATTTCCCGCAGGGTACGTATGGAATATTTTGAAAGGGCTCGACGATCCAAATCTCTTAAAAGCATTTATACCCAGAATAGTTCTCGAACTTTTAACATTAATTGCAATGAATTCATGCTCAGATGTTTATATATTAAGAATCGGAACACAACAGTCACAATATTAGAATTAAATATTTATTACTCATCCGCAGATGCAATCGCTGTTTTTTAACTTATATTTGACGAAAACAATTCTTATTAGAATATTTTCTACGTTTAAGTTAAATTAAGGATATAACTAACAGAACAAAAGGTCTAAGTACATATTATTACATTAAAATAATTTTTTATAGAACAAGTTAGTCTGAGTCATTCGCATTAGAACGATAGATATTCAGCAGAAGCAGCATTACCATGCATTGTTACCAATATAGCCAATTATATTTTCTGTACTGTTACCAATATAGCCAATTATACTTATATATACTTGTAATATAGCCAATTATACTTATAATATAGTCAATTATACTTATAATATATCCAATTATGCTTATAATATAGCCAATTATAATGTAGCCAATTATACATCTGTTACCAATATAGCCAATTATACTTAAAAGTCTTTCCGAAGGCACTTCCTTCACTTCACCACTTGTTGGTGGGCTGTCCGTAAGATGCATAAGTGTTCATCCGACCCGCCAATGCTCAACAAGGAAGAAGATACCTGGTATAGACACAAGAGCATTAGATTTAGCTTTACTTCTGGGGTTTCGAACCCGGGTTCATAAATTAGAAACCAACATCTTATTCACTAGACCTGTACTCACAAATTATATTATAATAATAATATATTTTTATATAAAATACATATTATATATATATATATATATATATATATATATATATCACAAACATAATGGTTTAAACAGATGTAGGAAAAAGTTATTTTTTAATATTTATAAAAACTCATAAAGTACGGATTAGTGTACATTTTGCATGATTTCGATAACAAATAGGATATACAGTTTTGCTACAGAAAAGATATAAAAAAGCATTAAATTTAGAAGGTAATTATGTTATAATTAGTGTGAATGCCAACCTTAAATATAACTTTTGTTTTTAATACGATTTTATTGATTTATATTTCACATTTTCTCATAATGTTTCAGCTTCACGCATGTAGTACACGTAAGAGATATCCAATCCTGATTAATAATAAAGTTCCTAATCATCAGAAAGAAAACACCTCATGTATTCTTAAAAACAAATTACAATACATAAAATATGACGCGATGTTAACATAAATTATTATATATTAAGTGACTGCCAAAGTACATATATTACTTGACTTCAATGCGAATTCTGTTAAAATTCTTTAATATCTTAATTGTTAATGTTTAAAATTTATCTATAATATTTTGCAGAAACTATTTTTATCATTGTAATACATCATTGATAATAGAGAGTTTTTGCACACCGTATTTTTATAATACGGAATTTTTTTCCCTAGCGCGCATGCTCATAGGAAACATTATTACAGATACGCATGCGCAATTTCCTATGGGCATGCGCACTAGGGAGAAAAAAATACCGTATTATAAAAATACGGTATGCAAAATCTCTTTAATATCCACTTGAAAATTGGCTGATAAATCAAACAACTTTTCTCCATCTTTATTTGAAGAACTCATTCCACCCACGTCTTGATCGAATTTTAATCAAACATAAATCGCCTTCATTCCACCCATATAAATATTATAGGAATACATTTAGATCAGTTTCTATTCGCAACATGTCAAAATGCATTCCTTTAGCAACACGTTGCGGGCAGACATTACCAGCAGCAACTATCATGCGATTCTAAAGTTTCCTTGCAACTCTCATGCAAGGAAGAAAGTTTTAGGCTTAGCTGCGGAATGCTGTTGTGCGAACGATTCCAGCCGTTGCCATTCCCCGCTCTACAAATTATTCGAAACACGCAAGTAGTTTGTCGGTTAATGGTGTTAAGTAACGAGGTTCATGGCAGGCGTGAAACTGTTCCTGCCGCTTCTAAATCGTCTGGTTACTGCAAAACAGCTCACAGGGCCGTAATTTCCAAGCCTCAACGGATGGTCTGGATGAAAATAATTAGGATTTTAACATGCAAGTGATACTGGGCTAAAAGCTGCTTAAAGCGGGATTTAAAGGAATGCGTAAGGGTAACCTGAGTTATTATGGCACCGTGTATTTTTTTGTCAGATTCATTTACAAGAATGTATTATTAAATGTATGCAAAAGAGATGATGATTAGGGAATATTATATTATTTTTAATATTGATCAACACATCAGTTTCCATATATTGTGTGCCCAAATGTAATAACTTTTACTGTTTATTCGGTTTATTTTTACTACCAAAATAAATACCATGATTTTTTTTTTTTAATACTTAACGTAATATATTACAGGAACCTGATGAATAGAATGTTTGACTTCCAAACAAGAGCTGAGATGCCCTTTGACAGTTTGCTAATGGTGGGGATGGTCATTTGTAATTTGGTCAAGAATACAGAGGGCCAATTAGAAATTAGAATAAAATCAAATAGAAAGAACTTTGTTTTGGTTTGTCACTCTACGGTCATTTTCAGAATATTAGGGTTAATTAGACAGAGACCTATAAGATATTAGAAAGAGGACTGAGAGGAAATGTTGCAATGATTAGAGAGTTTTTGCATACCGTACGTTGCAGGACGTCCGTTAGCTTTTTTCCCCTAGCGCTCATGCTCATACGAAATTATGTTTCCTATGAGCATGCGCGCTAGGGAGAAAAAGCTAACGGACGTCCTACGGTAACTAACGTACGGTATGCAAAAACTCTCTATTATCTGGATGTGAAAGAATCATAGTATCTGCCAGTAGGCAGACGGCTTTAGTCCACCATGTAGGCGTTACGCCGATGAAGAAGAAGAAGAAGGATTCATAATAATGTAAGAGGTAAGAAAACACAAAGAAAGAGAAAATTTCCATTATTCGCTTTTGATGTATCAGTGATTCAAAAATGATGATATGATTTTACAATAAACATCATAAATATGAGGACAAACACAAATAAGAACTAAAAAAAAATAAGAAAACCATAAGATTAAAAATGACATGCAAGACATCTTTAACACGGGATTACGATGATACTTATTATTCACAAAAAACATACCATGGAAAATATTTGCGATACATTACAATGTAGTACATACAGTATTTGAACTTGAAAGAAAGAAAAAGAATATTTGAAAGAAAGAGTAATCATTGCAAAATGCATGGACTGAATGAATAAAAGGAGGAATAGCATTTAGTTAATTAAATGTGAGAGTAGATATTAAAATAGATGACTATAATATGAGAACAAGGTTTTTGAATTCGCATAAGTCGGAAATCTGACAAGGCGAGTTGAACCGAAAACTCACAAGTCCGTCTCAAGAATGTATGGACTGGGCCTAATGGCATCCTACATCCATGGGTAGAAAATCGTTTAAGAGTTTTTTTTATCTCTCTGGCCATTAGATGAGGGATTTTAGGACTAAAGAGGGCAGTTAGACTTGATTGGCTGTCTGTCCGAATTGATAGTGGATCATTTAGAGTTTCCGAATATTCCGAAGGGTTTTTGATACCAAGAAGATCAGCTTGGAAGATAGAGATGTTTCCTGAAAGTTTTTCCTTCCATTCGAATAATGGTATTAAAAAAGAGTGACACTCTAGAAAGGGCGAAATTTAAAATCATATTTTGTATTTAAAATTGTTGAAAGTTATTGAAAATTGTTAATTGAAAGTTCCTGATTCGTGATAAGAATGCTAGCATATATGAAGTCTTGTATTCAAAATCGTTTGAAGGTGAGCGTTTTTTGTCACTACTTTCAGAAAGTTTCGTTTACGACTTCCAATGGATTTCTCTCATACGACTTGCAAATGCGGGTAAATTACCCTTAAAATTCCTCCCATAATGATTTCTTCTCTTTATTGTCCTTTTATGGACTGTTGAAGGAGTACACGAAAGTATCATTGGTCAAAAAAAGTTAGAAATATGACTATCATTACTAACCTTAAAATATATAAAAATCAAAATTTATGATCATTAAGAAAGGAATAATTTTATGATATGATAACGTATTAAAAATATGACAAATCCAACTATTTAAGAACCATAGAATTGGTAATAAAAACTGCAATCCAGACGAATAGGATTATCTCAGTTTTAATAGTTTGTGATGAATGAATTTTCTAGTTAAGCAACAAATTTATTTTAAAATACCCTAAGAATTCAACTGATTTTATTAAATACCGTGTGACTTTAAGGAAGTTGTTCTAACTCTGAGTCTTAACCTCGGAACATGTTATAGGGTGATGAAGAAATGTATTTTCATTTCAATTTCCCAATGAATGTCTAGAAATGTCAGACTTGGTTGACGATCTTCTGATTCTTCGTACGATCCAAGAGGTTAATTTGCATTTCTCAAAAAAATTCTTTATCAACCGCCAATGCTGATTTCAAAAACTGTTGGTAAACTTGATTGTTTCCGACTACTTGCAGTCTGTCATTTTTATTCAGGATGGAATGCCTCCTCATATAAAATTCCGTTTGAAGGATGTCATAACAGCGTATCACACTGACTAATTTCGTTTACCTTCAACCTATCGCAATCCATTCTTTTCCACTCAGTGTATATGGGCTTCTTTTTCAAATTTTTCTCATCTGGTCAAATCTTTCAAGTCTAGTAAGTCGACAAATCTGTCAAGTTTTTTCATCAAGACTTTCTCATCTTCTTTTAAGTTCTTTGACGAACTTGTTTGCGTGTGAGAAACGTAAACCGAGTTGTCCACATTATTTTCTGCAAAATGAGTGATGAAATGATTCTTGAAAATGAGTTACGAATGATAAACTTATGACGATAAGACTTATTATTTGATTGGCTATAGAGGTTAGCTTAACACCAAAGTAAAGGAAACAAAACCTAATAAGGCAACATTTTACTATTTATTCCTGATGAAATTTTATAATACACGTAAGGTACAAATAAGATTGCTGGGAATCAAAACTGAATCGTATTGAAGTTTACTTTATCCTTTATTGAAGAAATGAATCCCTACTTCACTCGTCAAAAGGCAAATAGCGAGGATTTTAGTGTCGATGAACGAACACCATTAAATACATCCCACTTAAAGAGTTATGGGAATTTGTCTGTAAAGTATTTTATTTCTCCTAATGAAAAAAGAAGCAATTTTCTACTCGAGTAGTTCGTTCAAAGTTGGCGCCTATCCAATTTTCAAAGTCAATCGTAATGAAAATAAAATCGTAGCTGTTCCAAGTTTTTTCTTCTTGCTTATTTTGGGTTTAAAAGATTCCATTAAATCTTTAAAAGATTCCAAACATTGTGTTATTTGTTTTGAAATACCATAACTTCAAATATTTCTGCCAAGTAATGATGTAAACTTAAATAAAATAATGGATAATTTACCGATTATTAAACTAACTTGTGATAGAAATTTAATCAACACTGTAGCAGATACTGGCACTCAATTAACCGTTGTTAAAACTAATATTATACCGGAAAAACATCGTTATCAACACGGAAGCGTTATTCTCACATCGGCATTCGGGCTAAGTTTAAGGGCTTTTCTCATTAATTTGCCTTTATCAAAGTATTCTCAAGATGATAATTTTAAGGCACTTTATTTTGTTAGTACGCGCAATGTTTGATAAGGTATGTAGTTATTTACTTTTATCATTAAGTACCTTTATTAAGTACCTTTAACCTTTAATTTTTAAAGCAGAACCGTAACTGTTAATGACGTTTATTAAAATATTTCTTATGAAAGTGAAGTTTTTGAAGAGTTTTTTAGTCATCATAAAGTAAAATGTTTTTCATAAAAAATAAAGTAAATCAATAAGATAACAATCCTATCTGAAAAGACAGGTAGGTATAATTTTAAAGATAGCTCTAGATAAAATGACCTTATTTGAGCAAAATGACCTTGGTCAACTAATAAAGGATGTTAAGTATGTTAAAAGATGCTAAACATGTATGTAACAATTTCCTTGTTATTGATAAATTTTTATATTATAAAGATAAATGTTTAGCAAAAAGTATTCACCAGTTAGTTGTACCAAGAGAGAAAAGAATAAAATTTTTGGAGTTGGAACATTTTTAGTTTATGTCAGCACACCGTCGAACTAAGAAGGCTGCTGAACGGTTTAGATATCCCTTCTATTGGCCTGGAATTAAGAAAGATGTAACTGAATATTGCAGTACTTGTATTCCTTGTCAACTTCAAGGTAAAAATCACAAAGCATATTGTATGTAATTACATAATGCAAATGCCTGAGACATGTTGACGAAACCAAATAAAAGGATTCCAGACTGTTATCGGAGTGTTCTGTGATGATGATATTGATTTTTATGAAGTTGAAAATGTTTCAAGAATTATTCCACTGAAAGTATAAGAGCATTATCCTGAGGATAACTCAATATCAGACGCCCTAAACCACTAAAGATTCATGAAACTTTAAAAATACGTGCTGATTTAAGATCTAGTACTCCTAAGATCGAAATTATGGACCAACTTAACATCAAACCCAAACTTGAAAGTGAACTACAAAAGTATAAATCATTCTGAATATCAATGTCTTAAAAAAGGGAACTTATTGTCAATTAGAGGTATTATTACAACTGGGACTAATTGTTAAGTCAGAAAGAGGATATACCTATTTAGTAGTTCGTATGTCACAGAAGGATGGAATTGTAAGATTATGTGTGGGCCATCGTTATATCAATTTTACAAACTGAAATAATTGACCTTCCAATGAGACGTTTTACAAATTTTATCTGCCATGTGTTTAAGTCCAACTAAATTAAGCAGATTGATCTTCTTATGGATATCGGCAAATACAGATGTAAACTCCCGAGTTCCAACATCTGACTTCATTTGTGACACAATGACGACAATGATTTCGTAGATCATTACAATGACATGTCGACGACAATGACCTTTTGGATTACAAAATGCTGTTACAATTTTCTAAAGAGCTCTTAACAAAGTGATTTCAAACATAAAAATTATGCAGAATTTTATATCGATGGCATAGATGGATTTTCAAATGACTGGAATACATATTTGCACTTCATATTAATATCTTGATGAAGTTATTAATATCCTAGAAGAAGCCAATTTTACTGTTACTTTAGAAAATATGGCTTTTCAAAGCATAAAATTAATTTCTTAACACATGTGGCTGCTTCTAGTTCACATGAGCCTGACCCGAAGAAGATTAAAGACACCCAGAAGTTAGAAATTCTTCTTATGAAGTAAGATGGCAGAAAAATATTAGGAATCTGTTGAAGCATCACTAATATGAAGAAGTAGAAGATGAATTAACGAGAAAAGATATGTTGCTATTCCAGTTTTTTTTATATTAATGTTTGTCAGTACATGTTGTAAAAAAATGTGTTTTCAAATATTCAAATCTACGTTATTCCATCGAGAATCAACACGACCACAGAAAGAATCCTAACGACCAAGAATGATCAACATTACAGCCCTTCTATAAGTATGATACGTAACTTTTTTATCATATGCCCGTCTTAGACCTCTCGGTCATTAGTCGACGAGCAGCCTAATACAGTAAAGAACAAAAACAATCACTAAAGGCATTGTCACGTAACGGATACAGTTGAGAACATTAGAGCATATGATGAAGTGCTCTCCAGTCATAGGCACGCCATAGTTGCAAAGGGGTAGATATCTGTAGTAGCTAGTCCTATTCTATACCGGTGACTGTAAAAAATCATCACTCTAGACAAGTCTAAAGCAAGCCACTCCGACCACTCTAGGCAAGGAACTGAAAATTCTTGTTCACTTATTTAATAGAGAATTCCACTTTTTCTCAGAAGCCTTCTTTTCTATACTGGTTGAAATGGTTGGATTTAATAGGAAAAAAATATCTATCACCTTATATGATACAATGACAAAAGGAGGATTAGATTGTTAGGATACATAACTGCAAATCAGTCATAACGAAATAACAAGTAATATTAAAAAAAAATTGTAAAGTCAATTCCTACTTTTTTTTCACTATACTGCAGAAAGTCCTTTATAAATAATTTTCATTCATTTTTTAAATTTATCTGGCGCCCTCAATTGGTAGGTATATGCAACTTAAATCTAAAAAAAACTAAAATTAATTAATTAAATTTAATTACTGAATTAATATTTGAAAAACTGTATTAACATCAAGTGCCATCCACTACAAGTTAAAAAATGTATTGAACTTGAGTGGATGAATAAAAAGTATTTTAGTAACTATTTAAAATTTGAACAAGATATATATGTAGGGAGACTGTGAGCTAATAAAAGGAATTGAAAAAATAAAGTAATAATGAATTAATAATCTTATTTTTAATATATTCCTTTCAAATTAAAATTTTTATTCGCCTTTTCTATTCAATTTGAATTAAAAGATATAGTATAGAATTAGTTATTATAAAAGTAATGTCTCTTAAATAATTCTTTTTTTAATTAACTCTTTAAAATTTATTGCATAATATATTCAAAGGATTGCAACAACTTATTTCAAAACATAGCATTACTTTCTGCACCAAATTCACACACTATTTCTGGAAAACTTTCTTAAGTAAAATCCATCTAGTAAAATACATTATGCGTGCAAAAAAATTTATTTTTACACTTTTATTCCAAACAAAAACACCCCCACCCCACAAAAATAATCAGATGCTTATTTAAAAAAAAATGATTTCTAACTTTTCCATCATTTCATTCAAAAAGTAAATAAATAAAACAGCCGAAAATAGGTACATTTTCAATGATCGAACGAAATAACGATTCCGATGTGTCATCTTCAAAATCACGACCTCTAACAGTTTCCTCAAGAAACCAGAGACTTCAAAAGAAACTTCCTCCTGAAATTTTAAAGAAAAGATCACCCTTTCGTTCTCGCCCATTGCAATTGGAAGGGGAACTCAGAATAAGGAGCATTCGTTAGCGGAGACGTTGAGATATCTCGTTCTCTCTGCCTGAACCTTCGTTATTTTTCCTCCCCTTTCTCTGCATTCTGAGGTGTTTTTATTTTGTTTGTTCGTGCAGTTCTTCTCACGTTATCTCAAATCTTCCCCTGCTCGGGTTTCATCCAGGTCCTACCTTATCTCTGGAGCAACAGGAGCTCTGCTCAGGGATTGCATCGATATAGCGAATGGTTACTTTGCTGATCTCTTGGAAGAATATTTTGATGCAACACAGATTGTAGAATAAAGGTTTTTTGCTGTATTCTGCTTATCAATTTTATTGTTTTTTTATTCTATCTTAATATTTAATTAAAATTAATTCTAATTAAATTAAGATTTGGCTTAATGCGAGAATTATTCTTATTATGTATAACAAATACGCGTCGAGTTTATCAAAATATATAAAAAAAATTCTATTTACATTGTTCTATAATGTTGGTTCAAATGAAAAAACTAAATGAGATAACTAAACAAGCTCTTGTCTTGTTTAAGTTTTCATTGAGCATTACATTGTCTTGATATAATAAAGATTATTTAATGTTATATAGTTATTCTCCAGTTTGAATTTAAAAATCACTTTGAAATTCATAAGTTATCTCATTTGAACTCATTTAGTTATTTTCCTTTATGCAACAATGTAAATAATATTAAAAAATATTATTTACATTACGTCGAATTTTGATATATTCGACGTATATTTGTTCTACATATATTTCGATATATATAAGAATAGCTCTGGCATTTTCTCAAATCTTCACCTAGATGAGTTTTATCTACATGAATAGGTTTCTACGTACTGCATCAACATGGCATGTGCGGCCTGATGGACAATTGGCTAGCGCTTTGGTACCACAGGCTTCAGTTTCGAATCCTTGCGGTAGCATGGATGTTTGTTAGTGATTCAGAATCCTCTTTAGACTGCAGGTCTCGTTCTAATACGATCGTAGAGCGTTGTGGGGGTAGTGTTACTCACGTCCGAAGCATATCTTCAAGCTGCACGTACCCCTGGGTAGTTCTAAATGAGTAATAGCGGTGCAGCCCTTGCTTATGGCATAAAGGTAACTGTGTCTGTATTGCCAGCTGCATTAGTAGAACAACAGTAGAAATGCATTATTAGTTTCTTATTATCAAATGCAATAATTCTTTTAAATAAACCTTTTTTTTAGTTATCTCTTTTAATTTATTCCATAATTCCTTCAAAAGATTTCACCAACTTATTTCAAAACATAGCATAATTTTCTGGGATATTTTCATGCAATATTTCTGAAAACCCTCTTCAGAAAATTTCATCTAGTAATATAAACACTAAAATATATTATTCATGCAAAAAAAAAAAAAATTTTAACACTTTTATACCAAACAAAAACACCCTCACTCCACAAAAAATAATCAGATGCATATTAAAAAAAAAGATTTCCAACTTTTCCATCAGAAGAGGCTATATTACATTCAAAAATACATAAATAAATAAAAGAGACGAAAATAGGTACATTTTCCATGACTGAACGAAATAACGTTTCCGATCCGTCATCTTCAAAATCACAACCTCCAATAGTTTCCGCAAGAAACCAGAGACGGCAAAGAAACTTCCTCCAGAAATTTTAAAGAAAAGATTAGCTCTTTCGTTCTCACCCTCTGCATTGGAGGGGAACTAAGAATAAGAAGCATTCGTTAGCGGAGACGTTAAGATATCTCATTTTCTCTGCCTGCCCTTCGTTATTTTTTTCCTCGCTTTCTCCACATTCTGAGATATTTTTATTCTGTTTGCTTGTGCAGTTCTTCTCGCGTTATCTTAAATCTTCCTCTGCTCGGGTTTCATCCAGGTCCTGCCTTATCTCTGGAGCAACAGGAGATCTGCTGAGGGATTGCCTCCACATAACGAATGGTTACGTGCTGATCTCTTGCAAATAAATTTTGATGCAACAATGATTGTAGAATAAGTTTTTACTATTCTCCGCTTTTATATTTACGTATATTTTTACGGCGCCGTCATTTTATTTTAATACTTAATTAAAATTGCTTTTATAATCATTGCCTCCGTATACTACTGTGCCCAGAAAGTAAGGCTAACTTTTTTTTAAAAAAAAACTCTTTATTTATTTTTCCAAATTTATTTCATCGCCTTCAAAGTAATCACCTCCGGACACAATCCCTTATGCCAACTTTTTCCAACCTTCAATGCATACTGAAAAGTCATCGGCATACACATAAAAGGAAGAAGAGACAGCAAGCTCTGAATGCTCTGTGGTAACAGATGTTCGATAATTGGAACTAACTGGACCTAAATGACATGTATTTTCATACTAACAACATGCTGAAGAACATCAGGGATTAGATTGGAGACTCTGGGGATATACTACAGTGTCCAAAAAGTAATACCAAGTACTTTTTTTCAAAACATTTTTATTTATTTTTCTAAATTTATTTCATTGCGTTCAAAGTTATCCCTTCCAAACACAATGTATTTATGCCAATTTTTTTTCCCAATCCTCAATGCATGCTAAAAAGTCATCGGCAGGGATGGCCGTCAAAGCGCACGCCGGTTCATGTTGTATATCTTCAATCGACTTAAAACGGTGCCCGCGGTGTGGTCTTTCAAGTTTATTGAGTAACCAGAAGTCGCACGATGGCGAAAAACGTCACGAAGAATCAGCGCGCAGTGTCAGATGGCGCATTCAGTGTTTTCGCTACCTATCGAGATTTGACGCGTTAGAGGTCCAAAATGGAATTGAACGATCCTTTTGAAATTTCAACATCATCAGCAAGGTTTCTCAGCATCAAACTAAGTAACTAATTTTACAGTATCTTTGACCAAAGAGTATTTGAAGAAACTCGGATGTTTACTAAATTCTACTCTTTTACTACCTATAATCAAACGGCCTTATGAAAAAGTTCAACGTGGTTTTGAAGAGCACGATGCATTATATCATCCAAGAATTTATCAGGGTTGGATCTACTTTGGTTCTACAGAGAAATTCTTAATAACACTGCTGGTGTTACCCCGCTAAAGATGCTTTTTGACAGACGTCCTAAGGACCCATTATCGACTTTGAACATATCATGGACAGATAAACATTTTGTTCTTTATGGACAATTAAGATCTTTAATTCATGGCATGAATGACATGGAAATGATGTTAGAAAGAACTCGTGAATACATAGGACTTACAGCTGCTGGCAAACAACAAGTTTATGCCTTCTACCATAACCGGAAGACTCATAAAAAAGAATTTAAAGGATTGTGACAGATTAGTCTCGATCACCAAAAGTGAAAACAATTTATGCAAGATGGTCCGGATCCACTACGATCATCAAAAAGCATATTGTATATAGTTACATAATGAAAATGACTTGTATATAGTTACATAATAAAAATAACTAACAACAGTTCGAGGCGCCAATTACATGATAGGCTCCTGCATTATAGGCACTTCAAGACTGCTGCCTATAATGTCAGAGTGTTCTATAATGAATTGTTCCATTCAGAATTCCATCCATTCCATTTCAAGAATTGTTCCATTGAAAGAAAAGAAAACTATCATGATGAAGAGCTCGACATCATACACCCTGAACCACAAAAGACTCATGAAAATTTTAAAAACATGCTAATTTAAGATCTTGTATTCCTAAGATCGCCATTAATTGTGAACATAACATCAAACTCAAACAGGTAAGTAAACTAAAGAAATAGAAACCATTCTGAATACCAGAATTTCTAAAAAATTGAATGGATAGTCAAATAGATGAATTATTAAAACCGGTACTAATTGCTGAGTCAGAAACCAAATATGCCTATCCAGTAGTTTGCATGGCAAAAGGTCTCAATTGTAAGGTTATGTGTGGACCATCTAACGATGGTCCACACATAACCTTACAATCCAGACCTTTTATTATCTCAATTTACAAATTGAAACAAGTACGTCTATTGAAAAATATTACCGATTTTATCTACCATGTGGTCTGAGTGGAGCTATATTACGCTGATTGATTAAAAGATACTGGTAAATATGACTAAATTCTGAGTGTCAGTTTAACCTTATTTTTGACACAACGGCGACAGCATGATTCCGTAGCATCGACGACGACATGGATTACGAAAGGCTACCTCAATTTTTTAAACAGCTATGAACAAACTGATATCAAACATAAAAATTATGCAGAATTTTATATTGATGACATAGCTGTATTTTCAAATGACTGGAATATATATATAAAAAACATCGTGATGAAGTTATTAATATCCTAGAAGATGCCAATTTCACTGTTAATTTATTTCACCAGTTTCTTTAGAAAATATGACTTTGCACAGCATAACTTTTAATTCCTAACACATTTGGTTGTTTCTAGTTCACCTATGCCTGATCCGAAGACGATTAAAGACATCCAGAATTTAGAATTTCTTCTTTTTAAGAAAGAAATATATTAGGAATCCAATGGAAGCAATACAAATACCGGTACAGATGTTGAAAAGACGAAGATGAACCAATGAAAAAATTATGCTGATATATTATGCCATTTTTTTTATATTAGTGTTTGTTCGTATATGTTGTAAATAAATCATTTTTCAAATATTCAAGCCTACGTTATTCTTACGATAATCTACATGACTACGAAAAAATCCATATGACCAAGAACGATCCTCATTACAGTCCTTCTATAATTAAGATACATAACTTTTTTTTTTATCCTATGCCTGTCTCAGACCTCTCTGTCATTAGTCGATGAGCAGCCAAATACAGTAAAGAACGACAAAAGCAATCATTAAAGACATTGACAGTAATACAAAAAGGGATACAGTTAGAAACAGTAGGGCATATGATGAGATGCTCTCTAGTCTGGACACACCGTAGTTGCAAAGTGAGCAGATATCTGTAGCGACAAGTCTTATTCTATACAGGTGACTATAAAAAGTAGTGGATCGTGATAAGTCTAAAGCAGTCCCACGTTAACTGCTCTAGGCAAGGAACTGGGAATTCCTGTTGACTTATTCAATAGGGAAATTCCACTTTTCTCACAAGCCTTCTTTCTATACAGGTTTAAATGGTTGGATTTAATAGAGAAAAACATATATCACCTTATATAATACAAAGACAAAGGGAGGATTAGATTGCTAGGATACATAACTGTAAATCAGTCATAACGAAATAAAAAATAAAGTAATAATAAATTAATAATCTTATTTTTAATATATTCCTTTCAAATTAAAATTTTTATTCACCTTTTCTACTCAATTTGAATTAAAAGCTACAGTATATCATTAGTTATTATCAAAAGTAATGTCTCTTTTAAATAATTCTTTTTTTAATTAACTTTTTAATTTATTGCATAATATTTTCAAAGAATTGCAACAACTTATTTCAAAACATAGCATTACTTTCTGCACCAAATTCACACAATATTTCTGAAAAACTTTCTTAAGTAAAATCCATCTAGTAGTAAAAAATATTAAAATACATTATGCATGTAAAAAAAAAATTATTTTTCAGTTTTATACAACAAAAACACTCCTCACTCCACAAAAAAATAATCAAATGCCTATTAAAAAAAAAAAAAAATATTTCCAACTTTTCCATCTGAAGTTGGTATACTTCATTAAAAAAAAAAATAAATAAATAAAATAGCCGAAAATAGGTACATTGTCCGTAATTGAACGAAATAACGATTTCGATCTGTTATCTTCAAAATCACAACCTCTAATAGTTTCCTCAAGAAACCAGAGACAGCAAAGAAACTTCCTCCTTCAGAAATTTTAAAGAAAAGATCAGCCTTGCATTGGAGGGGGACTGAGAATCAGAAGCATTCGTTAGCGGAGACTCCGAAAGATATCTCGTTCTCTCTGCCTGCCCTTAGTTATTTTTTCCTCCTTTTCTTTGCATTCTGAGATGTTTTTATTCTGTTTGTTTGCGCAGTTCTTCTCGCCTTATCTCAAATCTTCCCCTGCTCGGGTCTCATCCAGGTCCCGCCTTATTTCGGGAGCAACAGGAGCTCTGCTGAGGGATTGCCTCGATAGAACGAATGGTTACGTGCTGATCTCTTGTACATAGATTTTGATGAAACACAGATTGTAGAATAAAAATTTTTGCTATATTCTCTGCTTGGTAATTTTTTGTGGTATCTTATTAAAAATTTATTTATAATCATTGTCTCTACATAATAAAGATTATTTAATGTTATATAATTATTCACCAGTTTGAATTGGAAAACACTTTAAAATTCTTGCTTAAGTTATCTCATTTGAACTCATTTAGTTATTTTCATTTGAACCAACCATACTTATGCAATAATGTAAATAATATTTCATTTATGTACTTTGATACATTCTACATATATTTGTTCTATATGTTTCGATATGCAGGGTGATTATATTTATTTAATAGAGCTTATTTTTACACTCTTATACCAAACAAAAACACCCTCACTCCACAAAAAAATAATCAGATGCCTATTAAAAAAGATTTCCAACTTTTCCATCTGAGGTTGGTATACTTCATTCAAAAAAGTAAATAAATAAAATAGCCGAAAATAGGTACATTTTCCATGATTGAACGAAGTAACGATTCCGATCTGTCATCTTCAAAATCACAACCTCTAATAGTTTCCTCGGGAAACCAGAGACGGCAAAGAAACTTCCTCCTCCAGAAATTTTAAAGAAAAGACCACCCTTTCTTTCTCACCCTCTGCATTGGATGGGAACTAAGAATAAGGAGCATTCGTTAGCGGAGACGTTAAGATATCTCGTTTTCTCTGCCTGCCCTTCGTTATTTTTTCCTCGCTTTCTCCACATTCTGAGATGTTTTTATTCTGTTTGCTTTGTGCAGTTCTTCTCGCGTTATCTTAAATCTTCCTCTGCTCGGGTTTCATCCAGGTCCTGCCTTATCTCTGGAGCAACAGGAGCTCTGCTGAGGGATTGCCTCCACATAACGAATGGTTTACCTGCTGATCTCTAGGAAATAAAATTGATGATGATTTTTAATTACAATTATTGTAGAATAAAAGGTTTTTTAAATTTTTTTTTAAATCATCTTTTGGTACTTTCAGTTTTTTTATGTGTATCTTAAAATTTAATTAAAATTAGGTTTATAATCATTGCCTCATTATATATAATATCTCTTTAAAATTATTTAGTTTTATATAATGTTATTCTCCAATTTTTCAAAATTAAAATCACCTTGAAATCTTCAATGTTTAAATCTTCTTATTCATGAAAAAAAAAAAATTTATTTTAACACTAAACCAGCATTGAGCAACAATTTTTCAATAATATTTCCAATTTCGTTCAAAAAAATAAATAAATAAAATAGCCGAAAAATATATTTAAATATATATAAGTTAGGTGCATAAGTTTCATCAACGTGAATTTTTCACGTTTTTATGTATTATTTTATATAGTTATTCTCATATTTGAAATTTCAATCACCTATCTATGGACCTAAATGGCAAATAACAGTGTTGCTGAATTCTTGCTTATGGTATAAATCTGCTTGGTACTTTAGTTTTTTTATTGCTTTATTTATCGTTATTCTGCAATTTAAAATTAACAATCAGATATCTATCCTGAATGGAAGAGTGGCTAACGCTCGGTACCTCGGTACATTATTTTTATAGTTATTCTTTTTTAAATTAAAATCACCTATCTATGGACCTGAATGGCAGAGTGGCTAACGCTCGGTACCTCAAAACAGCTTTTATATAGTTATTCTCCAATTTGAAAAACCTTCCTTGAAAATCCTTCCTAAAATCCATGGACCTGAATGGAAGAGTGGCTAACGCTCGGTACCTCGGTACAGCTTTTATATAGTTATTCTCCAATTTGAAATTTAAATCACCTTTATGGACCTGAAACGAAAAGCTTTTATATAGTTATTCACCTCTCTATGGACCTGAATGGAAGAGTGGCTAACGCTCGGTACCTCGGTACAGCTTTTATATAGTTATTCCTCAATTTGAAATTAAAATCACCTATCTATGGACCTGAATGGCAGAGTGCTAACGCTCGGTACCTCAAAATCACAGCTTTTATATAGTTATTCTCCAATTTGAAATTAAAATCACCTATCTATGGACCTGAATGGCAGAGTGGCTAACGCTCGGTACCTCGGTACAGCTTTTTTATATAGTTATTCTCCAATTTGAAATTAAAATCACCTCGTCTATGGACCTGAATGGAAGAGTGGCTAACGCTCGGTACCTCTGTACAGCTTTTCGTAGTTATTCCTCAATTTGAAATTAAAATCACCTATCTATGGACCTGAATGGCAGAGTGCTAACGCTCGGTACCTCTTACAGCTTTTTATATAGTTATTCTCCAATTTGAAATTAAAATCACCTATCTATGGACCTGAATGGAAGAGTGGCTAACGCTCGGTACCTCTACAGCTTTTATATAGTTATTCTCAATTTGAAATTAAAATCACCTATCTGATGGACCTGAATGGCCGAGTGGCTAACGCTCGGTACCTCGGTACAGCTTTTTTATAGTTATTCTCCAATTTGAAATTAAAAAATCACCTATCTATGGACCTGAATGGCAGAGTGGCTAACGCTCGGTACCTCGGTACAGCTTTTATATAGTTATTCTCCAATTTGAAATTAAAATCACCTATCTATGGACCTGAATGGAAGAGTGGCTAACGCTCGGTACCTCGGTACAGCTTTTATATAGTTATTCTCCAATTTGAAATTAAAATCACCTATCTATGGACCTGAATGGCAGAGTGGCTAACGCTCGGTACCACAGGATTAAAGTCCCGGCAGTGCCATGGATGTTTGTAGTGGTTCGGAATCCACTTTAGACCGTAGGTCCCAGACTAACATGATCGTAGAGCATTATTTTTACTCCACGTCCGTAGCTTATCGCAAGCTACATGCAGTGCTAAGTGAGTAACGTTGGTTCAGTGCTTGCCTTAAGTCATCTAAGATATTTGTATCAGTGTTTGCCAATTGCATTAGAACAAAAAAAATTTCTTGTTTAAACTACCTGTCTATAATTTAACTAAACTAACTAACTATTATTTAAACCAACATTATGCAATGTAAATAATATCCATTTTATGTATTTTGATATATTCGATGTATATTTACGTATTTTTTACGAAGTCGTATTTTCTAAATTTTTTATTTCATCTTAATAATTAATTAAAATTATTTTTATAATCATTGCCTCGATATAATAACGCTTATTTAATATTATATAGTTATTCTACAGTTTTAATTTATTGAATAATATATTCGAATGATTATAACAACTTATTTCAAAACATAGCATTACTTTCTGCACCAAATTCGCAAAATATTCCTGGAAAACTTTCTTAAGTAAAATCTATCTAGTAGTATAAATACTAAAATACATTATGCGTGCAAAAATATTTATTTTTACACCAATCCAATTTATTCCAAACAAAAACACCCCCAACCCACTAAAAATAATTTGATGCCTATTAAAAAAGATTTCCAACTTTTCCATCATTTCATTCAAAAAAATAAATAAATAAAATAGTCGAAAATAGGTACATTTTCCATGACTGAACGAAATAACGATTCCGATCCGTCATCTTCAAAATCACAACCTCTAATAGTTTCCTCAAGAAACCAGAGACGGCAAAGAAACTTCCTCCTCCAGAAATTTTAAAAAGAAAAGATCACCCTTTCGTTCTCACCCTTTGCATTGGAGGGGAACTGAGAATACGAAACATTCGTTAGCGGACACTTCGAACGTTGAGATATCCCGTTCTCTCTGCCTGCCCTTCGTTATTTTTTCCTCCCTTTCTCTGCATTCTGAGATGTTTTTATTTTGTTTGTTTGTGCAGTTCTTCTCGCCTTATCTCAAATCTTCCCCTGCTCCGGTTTCATCCAGGTCCTGCCTTCTTATCTCTGGTGCAACAGGAGCTCTGCTGAGGGATTGCCTCGATATAACGAATGGCTTACGTGCTGATACGTGACGTGCTATTTGAAATAAGTTTTGATGTAACACAGATTGTAGACTGAAAGTTTTTACTATATTCCGCTTTTATATTTACGCATTTTTTGCGACGCCGTATTTTTTACTGAGTTTTTCATTTAATCATAATACTTAATTAAAATTGTTTTTATAATCATTGCCTCCGTATACTAATGTGCCCAAAAAGTAAGAACAACTTTATTTTTTTCAAAAATTTTTTATTTATTCTTCCAAATTTACTTCATCGCCTTCAAAGTAATCCCTTCCGGACACAATTCACTTGTGCCAACTTTTTTCCAATCCTCAATGCAGGCTTAAAAGGCATCGTCAGGGATGGTCTTCAAAGTGCGAGGCGATTCACGTTGAATCTCTTCAATCGACTCAAAACGGTGTTCCCGGAGTGGTCTTTTGAGTTTAGGGAATAGCTAGAAGTCTCACGGTGCGAATACGGTGGTTTTGGAACGATATGGGTTTCATTTTCGGCGAAAAAGTCACGAAGAATCAATGTAGTGTGAGCTATACAGTTTGGGAATTATGTGGAAGAAAGAGGTCTGGCTGGGCTCCGTGACGTGACTGTCATATGAGGCAGGGACCTATGGCTTAAAGAGGATTCCGAACCACTAAAAACATCCGTGGCATAGCCGGGACTCGAACACGAAACCATGAGAGAACTGCTACCATATTATTCATTCCCAGAGCTATACAATCTAGGATCTCAGCACCCATCTCTTCTTAAAGCCAGCATAATGCCATTCCTATTTACAGATATATCAAGTAACAAGCATTATTTGTCGAGTTTCAAATTTCCTTAACTCAGGACCATATTATTACAATATTTTGCAATGGAAATAATGCAATAATATTTCAATTAAAGTGTAATTAAAACACGTAAAATATGGAAAAAGGGCTTTGTCAACTTAAAATAAATATAATAATTTTTAACAATATATAATTCACTTCATACATACTTTCAGTCAATATTCCTGTTTTAATAAAACTTTTATTTGCATTCAAATATTTCAAAGTCACAGTATCTCTATTTAGTAAGAAGCTTCCAAAGAAATATATTTACTACGGAGAAATATATTTATTTAATATATATATATATACAGAGATAGAGAGAGACAGATACTTAAAAATGCATCTCAAATGTAGCGCATTGTTTAGATCTCGTGAATCACGTATAAGCAAAGCGCATTAACGATAGATTCGAAATAATATTGCTTACAAATCATAAGACTTTCATCCCTAAGAGGGAATGTCTCCATATTAAAATCCGATCCTCATATATACTCTAATTCAAAACTTATTCAAAATATATGTTTTGTTTTTTTTTAATTTTAACTTATAACTTAAAATAAAATATATTGAAGTTGTTTTTAGTTGCTCATATCTATGAAATGTAGTTTTTAAATTGTTAACTTTTAATAATTTGCAAAAATACCAACATAAAAAAATTTTATCTTCTTAATAATTAAATAGATTTTTATAAGAAACGCTTCAAAAAAAATGAGATTCTTTATAAATTCTGGATGGCAACACTGCTGAAATTGAGTTTAATTAGTATTTATTAAGCACCTATCTTTTTGCACACACGATAAATGCGTGCGCAATTATCAATATAGTACCATCATCATTCGTGTGACACCACGTTATAGTGTTAGCCTTAGTACAAAATTGTGTCAAACAGAAGGGAGATAATTCTCTTTCTTTACACAAAAGGGTGCACAAATCTCATTAGAATTATGAAGCAACAAAACATAATGGTAGGAAATATAACATTTATCCAAACAATGCCAAATTCTAACTGGATTATCCCTCTTAGTGCCCAACACTACAACCAAGAATCTTCTATATGAACACCAAACATAATTTCCTTCGATTTTCCTACAGTAAATACTTAAAATCATTGGTTATGTTCTGGATTACACTCTTAAGTAGTGAAATTGCATGCACACAATCTAAGATAAGTTGTCCTATGGTATTAAATATGCGTACAGGTGAATTGTGACAACATAGAAAAATTATCAAGTTATATTCGTTTAAGAAAATATGGAATCATTCATAAAACTTTCTTTCTGTCATTTTTATCGGTCAACTAGCAAATCCTTCTATTTTAAATGCGCGTTTTGTTTAATAACTAGTTGTCTCTAAACTACAGTGAATCAATTACGAATTAAATTTCGGATTCAATGTTACCCAATTTAAAAGTTTTAGTTCCAAATTGTTTATCCGTTCATATTACTTATATATATATATATTTATTTTTATTTATTTATTTATTTATATAACACAATTCTGTAAAGGAAACATTCAAGGTGCATAAAATATTTGCGAGTCAGTATTGTACACCTCGATAACATACAACACCGACTCTGTCTGTACAAGTGGTTTTTAATCTTTTTTTGTTCCACTGACCGCTTTTTTAGTTAAAAAGTAGGCCATGAACCTGTTTATCAATAAATGGAAGCCACAGTCGCTTCTTAGAATAATATTTTAAGATGTATACTCTGATGAACATAAGAAAACAAATTGCTTTTTAACAGGTTACAGTAGGTAGGATTGAATAATTCAGCCTCCAGATCTCATAGAGTTAACTACACATGTACCTGGATAGGAAATGTTAATCATTAACATTTCAACACAGAAGGGCACTTACAAACATTGTATAAAGGGAGAAAGAAAGGCTTTTTATTAACATTATTTTCGTTTCGTGCGGATGTTTTACCTGAGAAGCTTTAGTACACCCTGCATTATTCCACGTGCGTAACTTATCTTCAGGCTATAGGCACCTCCTGGATAGTGCTAAGTGAGTAACGTCGGTGCAGCGCTTGCATTAAGGCATAAAAGACAACTGTCTAAGCGTTTGCTAGCTGCATTAAAAAAAATTGAAAAAAATTAATATGAGAAAATAATTAATACGACAGACTTTGAGCTTGCTTTAAAAAATTCTGCTGACGGTTTTGAAAAAAGTTCCAAGCTCATTCTTGTATATTTCAAACCAAATTTCACAACATTTAAATACACTCATAATTATTGTTATTTTTACCATTACAAGATACTTTATTCATATTTAACAAAATAAAAAAATGCAAGTGAATACGAGTTAAATAAATTTTTTTTGAATTTAAAATACAGCAAATTGATCTCCTAATGTAATTAAGAATACGTGATGAAAATACTCTAATGTCATTTTACAAAAGGAGACAGTTTTTATACTTAAACCAGGAGAGAATGTAAAACTCCGTGCTGAATTCTCTTTACCTAATGTACCTAATACAGGTAATTACTTCCAATTCTGCATTTTTTTTTTTTTTTTTTTTTTTTTTCTCTCATTTTTGCTAAAATAAGTTTTTGCATTTTGAGCTTCACAATTTCAAAATGCTGAAATGAGACAATTATGAGACAACTTTTTTTTCACCCAAGCTTCAAACCCATTATTTTTAATAACATTGCATTAACAATTCGCATATCACTAAATAATATAAAACTTTTGTTTTTGAAATGTGAATCCTAAGATTAAAATAAATTGTGTCCTGCATAAAAATACTTATGGGCACTGTCGTCATTCTTTTAAGGTAATATCCCCTTTGGGAAGTCATTAACATTCTAAAATACAGATAGCGGAAGCTCGAATTCAAAAAAGGCAATATGCATTTGCTGTAATGTGGCAAATGCTATTTTAAAATCGATCATACATGCATACCATGTACTAAAGGATTATTGTTTATAAATACATTATACAGTAAATACAATACCATAATAAATTACATATTTCAAAAATGGAATTGTGTTTCTGTTATCTATATTCTCTTGACGCAATAATAAAATTTTTAAGATATTTATAAATTCTTTTTATTTAATTTATTTGCTTCAAAAATTTTAAAAAGCAGTTTTGTTTTTTTGTTGTTTTTTTTCTGTTTTGTCGTATCTTGTAGAAGTTCTCATAAAAGGTATAGGTCTGTTTAAGACAAGATGACCGAGAGCTTCTGTTTTGATGGATCACCCGCAGATAGAAGTCTGACTTTGGCTCCGTGTCGCTGAAGAAAGACGGAAGTGCCTTCCTGGAGGACTTTTAGATGGAATTACTCCCATTTGTGTATTGTATGGAAGAAAACCCTGAATATTCCCACCAGGTATTTCGACTAATGACGTAAGATGGCTATATAACCCTAAATAGGATTAGGTTTGGAGAAAAAAAAAAAAAAAAAGTGTGTATTTTTATTTACTAAAATTGATTATAGAATTAACGGTTTGAGGTTATAAAATTAAAAGATAAAAACAAATTGTTGTATTTCATATTGAAAAAATTATTATAAGAAAATAATTAATACAGCAGACTTTAAAGAAACTGGATATGTAATCCCTTTGAAAACTCTCCAAAATTTCATTTCCTACCAAATTTCATTTCATACCAAATTTCATAACATTTAAATACACTCAGAATTACTGTTATTTTTACCATTACAAGATACTTTATTCATATTTAACAAAATAAAAAATGCACGTAAATGCCAGTTAGATCAACTTTATCGTATTTAAAATACAGAAGGTTGATCTCTAAGATAATTAAGAATATCTGATGAAAATACTCTAATGTCATTTTACAAAGGAGAAAGTTTTTATGCTTAAAAAAGAAGAGAATGTATAATTCCGCGCTGAATTCTTCTTACCTAATGTTGGTAATTACTTCCAATTCAGCATTTTTCTTCTTCTTTCTACTGAAATATGTTTTTCCATTTTGAGCTTCAGGATTTCAAAATGCTGAAATGAGACAATTATGAACCAAATTTTTTTTTTTTTTTTTACCCAAGCTTCAAACCCATTATTTTTAATAACATTGCATTAACAATTCGCATATCACTAAATAATATAAAAATTTGGTTTTAAATGTGAATCTTAAGATTAAAATAAATTTTGTCCTGCATAAAAATACTTATGGGTTCTGTCGACTTTCTTTTAAGGCAATATCCCCATTGGGAAGCCATTAACGTTCTGAAATACAGATAGCGGAAACTTGCCTCCAAAAAAGTCAATGTGCATTTGTTCAGATGTGGCAAAATGCTATTTTAAAATCAATGGCATATACTAAAGGATTGTTGCTTATAAATACAATAAATACACTGCACGTGAAGGGGCCTGAATGGCTAGCGCTCGGTACCACGGGTTTCGGGTTCGAGTCCCGGGCAATGTCATGGATGTTTGTAGTGTTTCGGAATCTACTTTAAATCGTAGGCCTCTAATACTCTCGTAGAATGTTCTGTGAGGTGTTACTCGCATATGTAGCATATCTTCAAGCTACATGTGCCCCTGGGTAGTGCTTATAGCATGAAGATTAACTGTCTCTGTATTGCCTGCTGCATTAGTACAGCAACGTATTTAAAAAAACTTATTATGGGAAAATAATTAATATTGCAGATTTTGAGGAAAGTTTCTGAAAAACTGGATATGGAACAGCTTTGAAAAACCTCAAGCTCATTCTTGCACATTAAAATACACACATAATTGCTGTTAACTTTTACCATTAGAAGATACTTTATTCATTTTTACCAAAATAACAAAAGCAAGTTAATATCTGTTAAATCAACTTTATCGTATTTAAAATACAGCAGGTTGATCTTCTAAGGTAATTAAGAATACCTGATGAAAATACTCTAATGTCATTTTAGAAAGGAGAAAGTTTTTATATTTAAAACCAGAAGAGAATGTAATCCCGCGCTGAATTCTCTTTACCTAATGTTGGTAATTACTTCCAATTCTGCATTTGTTCTTCTCTTTTTTACTGAAATAATTTTTGCATTTTGAGCTTCAGGATTTCAAAATGCTGAAATGGACAATTATGAGCCAGCTTTTTTTTTTCCACTCAAGCGTCAAACCCATTATTTTTAATAACATTGCATTAATAATTCGCATATCACTAAATAATATAAAAATTTGGTTTTAGAAAATCTTAAGATTAAAATAAATTGTCCTACATAAAAATACTTATGGGTACCGTCGACTTTCTTTTAAGGTAATATCCCTTTGGGAAGCCATTAAGGTTCTGAAATACAGATAGCGGAAACTCGACTACAAAAAAGGTAATGTGCATTTGTTGTAGTAATGTGTCGGAAGGTTATTTTAAAATCAATGACACAAACTAAAGGATTATTGCTTGTAAACGCAATAAATACACTACATAGAAAATGCAATACAATAATAAATTACATATTTCAAAAAAGGCATTGTGTTTCTGTTATCCATATTCTCTTGACGTAATAATCAAATCTTAACATATTTATAAATTCTTTTTATTTAATTTATTTACTTCAAAAATTTAAAAAGCAGTTCCTTTGTTGTATCTCTCTCATGGAAGGAAAGAAGAGGGGGCAACTTCTGTTTTAATGGAGATAGAGAGTTTAGATAGAAGTCTGACTTCTGCTCCGTGTCGCTGAAGAAAGAGGATAGTGCTTTCCTAAAGGACTTTTAGGTGGAATTACCCCACATTTGTGTATCGTATGGTAGAAAAGCCGTAAAAATTAAGTGGTAATTTAACGTGGCAAGATGCTGAACATCACAAAAAGGCCCTCGAGGCTTCTCGTTTTTCGAAACAGTGTTTACGACAAAGCTGCCAGTGGATTGAACTTCTTCCCTAATACGTGTCCCCACATGTCAGGCAGCAGTTCTTTTACATATATAAAATGTTCTATTTTAAAAAGTGTTAACGTTTAATAGTTTTTAATTTTAAATTGGACTGAACTCTCCTGATGAATAGCACGTTGGTGCTGGTATATGAACTAGAGAAACTTGATACGAAACTCAAAATTCTCGTGTCTATATTGGTGAGAAACACTATAAATCCTTACGAGACCTGAATGATCGAGTGGCTAGCGCTCTGGCGCTCGGTACCATATTTCAGAATCGAGTACCGGTGGTGACATGGATGTTTGTAGTGGTTCGGAATTCACTAAACCGTAGGTCCCGGTCTCACGTGGTTGTAAGAGAGTCCCGGAGCAAAAGTCAGACTTCTACCTATGGGTGCTCCCTCACAACAGAAGCTGCCCCTTTCCCTCCATCCATGAATAGATCACTCATGGGATTTCCGTCTCGCACTGTAGGGCATTGAGGATTAGTCACAACAACAACAATAAATCCTTATGCTGAAACATAGTTCCGTTTGACTTGGTTTGGTTTGTCGCTCTATGGTCATTTTGTGCACACATTGGGTTAAGTAGACCGGAACGTACAGTTTAACGTGGTTTCCGCACCACTAACATGACATCGCCAAGATTCGAACCTAAAACTTTTGGTACCAAAGGCCAGAAACTAGCCAATTGGCGATCGCAACTGTTTGGTAGAGAAAAAAAAGGAGAGTGCAACCTCCTGAGATACTATTCAGAGGCCTGAATGACCGAGTGGCTAGCATTTTGGTGCTCGGTACCACGAGTTTTAGTTCGAGTCCCGGCGATGTCATGGATGTTTGTAGTGTTCGGAATTCACTTTAAATCTTAGGGCTCTAATACTCTCGTAGAATGTTGTGCGTAGTGTTACTCCCCTCCGTAGCATATCTTCAAACACGTACCCCTGGGTAGCGATAAATGAGAAAAGCTGTGCATCCACTTATAGCATAAAGATTAACCGTCTCTGTATTTCCTGCTGCATTAGTACAGCAACATATTCAAAAACATTATTATGGGAAAATAATTAATATAACAGATTTTGAGGAAAGTTTCTGAAAAACCGGATATGGAACAGCTTTGAAAAACTTCAAGCTCATTCGTGTACATTTTAAAACATTAAAATGCACACATAATTGCTAATTTTTGCCATTACAAGATATTTTATTCATATTTGACAAAATAAAAATGTTAAATCAACTTTATCGTTTTTAAAATACAGCAGGTTGATCTCCTTAGGTAATCTAAGAAAAACCGTAAAAATTCCGTAGCAATTTAACGCGGCAAGATGCTGAACATTACAAATGCCCTCGAGTCTCCTCGTTTTTTGAAACAGTGTTAACAACGAAGCTGCCAGTAGATTGAACTTCTTCCCTAATACTCCCCAACGGAGTACGTTGCCGCTGAGCCACGAGTCAGGCAGCCGTTCTTTTATATCTATAAAATGTTAAATCCATCCATTTAAAATGATGGACTGACGAAAATTCAAAACCATCATTGTATAGCCATAATGATCTTTTTTTTTTACCATTAGGTAGAATAATATGATTTATTTAAACAGGTTGCTTATTTGGTTGCTTACAGGTTGCTTATCAGGTTGCTTATTACTTTTCAATATACTAACACTTTATGTGTTATATTTTATTTCGATGGAGATAGTTAAGTTAGTTAGTTCGGTTATTAATTAATTTTTAATTATCAATAATGGATTGATTTAATTTTTGAATTAATAAGCAACCTGAAAAAGCAACCTGTAAGCAACCTAATAAGCAACTTGTATAACTACATCATATTATTCTACCTAATGGTAAAAAAAAAAGTTCCTTATAGCTTTCAATGATGGTTTTGAATTTCCATCAATCTAACATTTTAAAATGGATTGATTTAAATAACAACATGTTCTGTAACTGTAATCACCTTTTTAAAATCAACTCTTATTCAAATATTGATGACGCAATGGCATATTAAATTATGGCAAACCGAACTCAAATGTCATATTTCTCTTTCAATTTAATGTTACATGCAGGCATAAGATAACACAAGTACTGCAACTAAATTTCTATTTTAATTTAATGTATTAAGAATGATTGTTCACAATTTTAATTAAAATGTTTGAATCAGCCTACTTTACAGCATGTATTAATAGTTTCTACTACAAAAGATGATAGTAAATTACTCTTCATGTTTTAAGAATTATTTAAGTTTAAAAATAAATAACCATAAAATATTAAATCATTAAATGTTAGCATAATAAAAAATAACACAAAATGTATTAGCATAATAAAAATAACACAAAATGTATTAGCATAATGAAAAATAATACATATTATATTAACATAATAAAAAGTAACATTTAAAATAATTTTGAAATGCATTTTCACCTAATTTTAAGCGAAGAATATTTAATTAATCTTTTCAATTAAAATGTTAAAACAGTCTTCATGCATTAATACCTCGAATATTTCCTACTACAAAAATAGCAAATTAAGGTGGTTTTATTGAAGTAATAATAACCATAAAATAAAAATAATAATAAAATATGATAAGAAATAACCGGTAAAAAATAATAGGTATAAAAAAAATATTAAAGTAGCAAAATAATAATTATAAGAAAAATAATATAATATAATATGATAATAATAATTAATAACTATAAAATATTAAATCATTAAATGTTAGCATAATAAAAAAAATAAACCATAATATATATATTTACATAAAAATAAAACTATAACCGAAATAAAATATAACAAATAAAGTGTTAGCATATTGAAAAGTAATACTTAGCAAGTTAACAAATAAAAAATAACATTTAAAAAAATTTTGAAATATAATTTAAACTGATTTTAAACAAACAATATATTTTGGATAATATACCCTATTTAAAAATAGGGTATATTATCGTAGTTGTCATTACTTAAGTAGTTAATATTAGAATCAATCATCAGTATAAACTGTATTAATGCGTATTTGACTATTAAAATAATTTTAAAAATCGAACCGAATTACTCAAAAATTATTCGCTAATGAATATTCTATTGTAGAAAAGTTTAAAAACAAATTCTCATTGAATTATTACTGAACTAAAATAACTTTCAAGAAAGTTTTATCTATAACTTTATAAAAGTTATTAAGTTCCTTAAAATGCTCTAATTAAAAGTTGATTGAAAGAACTTGACCTTTAAACACATTGTTAAATTGCACTTTGGAGTGCTTTCAACGCAATGTTGATTTCGACTTTGGCATTAACGCATATGCATCGGATTACTGGGTATTTTTGTAATTTGAACAAAAATTACGATTATTTCTTAGCTTAATTCATAAGCAATGTAGTAATAATTATTATATATTTTTATTTCTATTAGAATGTGGATTAACTAATTTCATTTTTGAAGAAGATTAGGTATTATTATTTCGTTTAAATTTTAATTTTAAAAAAATTGTGGGCATTTGATCGCTGTTATTTAGCAAATTTTGTAGCAGATAAAGCGTTACCTAGACTGCACCACCGATAACGAATCACAGTGCATCTACAAGAGGTAAAAGGAAAATATTTCCTCCATAAAGCACTTTTAAAGATAACTGATTACATTTGCAGTACAGAAGAAAGTTTGGAAAATTATTTTTAAGAACACTGATTTGAGACGCTTATTCATTCTGATAACTGGAATGGGCTCTATAGTTTCTATGGAATGGGCCCTATGTAAAATGAACTTCGTGCTTTTTCAATTCCTTCTATTAGCTCACACTCTTCCTATATATATCTTGTTCAAATTTTCAATCGTTCATAAAATACTTTTTATTCCTCCACTCAAATTCAAATACATTTTATTGAACTTGTAATGGATGACACTGGATGTTAAAATTCATTAATTAAATTTAATTTATTAATTTTAGTTTTTTTTCAGATTTAAGTTGCATATATTTACCAATAACAGGTGAGCTAGAAAGGTTCGTAGGCTGACACATAGATGGCGATACTAGTATTAAATCCATATGAGTTTTAGTTAGCCCTAACCTTCAAAAGACCCTTTGACAGCTGTTGCACTATTAATATGTGAGTTATAGCATTTTTAGTGAAGTAACTTTTGTTAGTTTGAAAAAATGGATAAAAAGGAATTTCGTGTGGGAATAAAGCATTGCTTTTTGGCGAAAAAATACTATTGATGCCAAGGCTTGGCTTGATAAACATTTTTGGACTTTGCACTAGGAAACTCAACCGTAGAGAAGTGGTTTGCTAAATTTAAACGAGTTGAAATGAGCACCGAGGACGATGCACGCAGTGGACGCCCCAAAGAGGCTGTTACCGACGAAAACATCAGAAAAGTCCACAAAATAATTTCTGATAACCGTAAAGTGAAGTTGATTGAGATAGCTGAGACCCTAAAGATATCAAAGGAACGTGTTGGACATATCGTGAATGAATATTTGGATATGCGAAAGCTCTGTTCAAAGTGAGTGCCGCGCGAGCTCACAATCGATCCAAAACAACAACAAATTGATTATTCTAAAACAGTGTTTGAGCTGTTCAATAGTAATAAACCCGAATTTTTGCGTCGATATGTGACAATTGAGGAAACATGACTTCATCATTTCACACCGGAGTCCAATCGACAGTCAGCCGAGTGGACTGCACATGATGAGCCGATTCCAAAGCGTGGAAAGACGCAAAGGTCGGCTGGCAAGGTTATGGCATCAATATTTTGGGATACGCATGGTATAATATTCATTGACTATCTTAAAAGGAAAAACCATAAACAGCGACTATTACGTAGCGTTATTGGAGCGTTTGCCAAAATCGAGGAAAAACGGCCTCATTTGAAGAAAAAGAAAGTGCTGTTTCAACAAGACAATGCACCGTGTCACAAATCAATGAAAACGATTGCAAAATTGCATGAATTGGGCTTCGAATTGCTTCCACATCCACTGTATTCTCCAGATCGGCCCCCAGCGACATTTTCCTGTTCTCAGACCTCAAGAGGTTGCTCGCTGGACAGAAATTTCGCGCCGATGAAGAGTTTTGCCTATTTTGAGGCTAAAGACAAATCGTACTATAAAAATCGTATAGAAAAATTGTATGATCGCTATAATCGTTGTATCGTCCTCGATGGCAACTATATTAATAACATCAAATTCTATAAAAAAAAAATTTTTCTATGCGAGCCTACGAACGTTTCAGTCCACCTGGTAGATGGCGCCAGATAAACTTTTAAATAAGGAATGAAAATTATTTATTTTTCGCAATACAGTGAAAAAAAAAAAGTAGGAATTGACTTAAAAATTTTTTTTATATTATTTGTTTTAAGACTTATAAAAATTCTCACAAATTACTAAAAATATGTAATGAGTTCATTACTGGTACTATACAAACAATTAATCATAGCATAATTTTATTCAATCACTAGTTGGACAATATAAGCCATTAACATGTGTTTGCATGAGTGTGTAAGTTATAGTCATGTGTTTGCAAATGTGTTAAATAAATCCATACAACTGTTACTAGTTATAGTCTATTTAGTTAAAAAAGAAAAGGCCTTTTTAAGGACTTTAAAGAGTTTCTGCCCAGTTCTGGAAAGTAACAAAGCTAAATTCACAACCACTACCTTTGAAAAACATTTACAGTCAAAGCGAACAATATCACTAAACGTGGTTTGTTTAACATCGTGCAATGGAGAGAAATTAGAGACGCAAGGTAAGAATAAATTATAGAATTACAGCAGTTAGAAGTGGGTTTTTCTATACAGGTGGAACCAATTTTAGTAGGAGTTGGTGTAGCAACTTAATTTGTTAGTTGTACGTCAGGAATTCAGAAAGAGCAAAACGGGTGTTATTAAAGATTACCCCCCTTTCCTGAAGAGGCTGGCATGCATTACTTGCACTGTAAATCAGACTCACCACAATGTGGAGTAACAATTTTGATCTGACATCCATGAATGATTTAAATTTTTAAATAATTAAGAATTTTTCACATTACATAACATAATGCACTTTAGAGCAATTGAAGTACAAAAATATTTCGATAATATGAGACACAATAAAATTAGCAGTACATTAATTATATTGTTTATATATAGAGAGAGAAATAGATAGATGGATATATCTATAAATTTAGAGAGCCAGATTAAAAAATAAATTTTTTTTCACATTTTTTTTTTTTTGAAGGAAAATCTTTGATGGCGCCTCTAAATACATGGAGCATCCATATCAACTGCTCACGATGCCGATACCTTTATATGGCATTGGTTTTCCCAATCACCATTGAGACTCCTTGCTTTTGTAATAAGTGAAAGTTGTGACACCACCACCAGATAGGAAGTGAATCCTCCTGTATTTTATCTGATTACTTTAACGCTGGGAAAGATTCGTATAAAATTTTATTAATAATTATTAGTAGTATTTCAACTGTATAACAATAAAAACATACAAATCTTGAATTGTTGAAAGCAATGAGTTAATTTTGACTAACAATTAAAGCCTCCACTTTCTATTTGTCGTTTTGTATTCATTTCAGTAAAATTGCCTTTCTGTATTCCTTTCTGTAGAATAGTCTTCCTGTATTCCATTCTTTATGTCTTTTTGTATTCCTTTCTGTAGATTTGCCTTTCTGTACAATTATCTTTCGGTATTCCTTTCTGTAGAATTGTCTTTCTGTGTTTCTTTCTGTAGAATTATCTTTCGGCATTCTTTTCTATATAATTGTCTTTCTGCATTCCTTTTCTTTATCTTTTGTATTAATTTCTGTAATTATGTATTCCTTTCTTTATGTCTTCCTGTATTCCGCATACATAATACAGGAAGACATAAAGAAAGACTTGAATTGTTGACAGAAATGAGTTAATTTTGACTGACAATTAAAGTCTCTGCAAAACATGTCCTTTGTTAAATGCATTCACCGATCGAAATTTAAGTTCCAACCATGGCAAGTCGACCCCCTCTTAAAGCCATAATCCAAACACCGCTCTCCTACAAACTTCCATCAAAGTTTCACTTAATTTCTCTCACTATCTTCTTCCTGGCAGCGACAGCGATAGCGTCAGGCTAATAAGAAAATGTCATCGGAAAAGTGTCAAGTGACAAGCCGAGCCTTTTCAACACTATTAATTTACATTACTCCAGCAATGCAATTTTCATTTTGCAGCAGAAATTCGTGCAACTTCCCAAACTTTAATCATGATACGACAGTAACAAAGGAGAGAAATGTACACTACAAATTATCTTCACTTAAAATTTTTACGGCTTGTTGGAGGGTCGCTGTTTGCCTTTTAAATAAGGGGCACTTGCCGAGTTTTAACTTTCATTAAAAAAAAAATGTGTCAAGTAATCTTAATTTTAAATTGAACGAACTGGGCACTGAAAAATAATTTGCATATCATCTGCTTTAGTAATTACATGTGAAGTTGCAGTGCATAGTTCTTTTATTTTCATTGGCTGTGAATGTTTAATTGATTAGTGGTTAAGGCAATGAATAATTATTTTGTCAGTGCATAGATCTCTGACAGTGTTTAATTTAAAACCAGATTTGATGAGACATATAGCAATTTCGTTTGGTAGTTGCGCTGTATGACTGTAGTGATTTATTCATTGATTGCGAATTTTAGTTATTAATGTTATGATGGTAAATTGCTATTTTACCAGTGAATTGATTTTCAAAAATTCTTGATTTAAATTTTTCACTGATACATCAATTTCAACGTAAAACAATTAAGCTGTGATAGAATTGAACAGCATAACTTTTCTGTGTTTATTTATGTGTATTTAACTGAATGATGATCATGTACAATGACTAATTATATTTTAATTGGAGAATTGATATGGTTTCTAAGGGTGTTTGAAAAATCTCACTGGTTTAATAATTTAAACTTATAACCCGTTAAGTACTTGTAGAATTGTATTTCTGTATTTCTGTCTTTTCGTATTTCTGTCTATAGAATTGTCTGACTGTATTTCTTTCTATAGAATTGTCTTACTGTATTAATTTCAGTAGAATAGTTTTTCTGTATTCCATTCTTTATGTCTTTTTATATTCCTTTCTGTAGAATAGTTTTTCTGTATTCCTTTCTTAATTTCTTTCTGTATTCCTTTCTGAATAGTCTTTCTGTATTCCTTTCTGTAGAATAGTCTTTCTGTATTCCTTTCTGTAGAATAGTCTTTCTGTATTCCATTCTTTATGTCTTTTTTGTATTCCTTTCTGTAGAATAGTTTTCTGCATTCCATTCTTTATGTCTTTTTTATATTCCTTTCTGTAGAATTATCTTTCGGTATTCCTTTCTACATAATTGTCTTTCTTTTATTCCTTTTCTTATGTCTTTTGTATGAATTTCTGCAGAATTGTCTTTCTGTATTCCTATCTTTATGTCTTCCTGTATTCCGTATAAAGAATACAGGAAGACATAAAGAAAGACTTGAATTGTTGACAGCAAAGAGTTAATTTTGACTAACAATTAAAGTCTCCACAAAACATGTCCTGTGTTAAATGCATTCACCGATCGAAATTTAAGTTCCAACCATGACAAGTCGACCCCCTCTTAAGGCCATAATCCAAACACCGCCCTCCTCCAAACTTCCGACAAAGTTTCAATTAATTTCTCTCACTATCTTCTTCCTGGCAGCGACTGCGTAGCGTCAGGCTAATAAGAAAGTGTCATCGGAAAAGTGTCAAGTGACAAGCCGAGCCTTTTCAACACTATTAATTTACATTACTCCAGCAACGCAACTTTCATTTTGCAGCACAACTTCCAAAACTTTAATCACGATGCTACAGTAACAAAGGAGAGAAATGTACACTACAAATTATCTTCACTTAAAATTTTTACGGTTTGTTGGAGGGTCGCTATCTGCCTTTTAAGTAAGGGGCACTTGCCGAGTTTTAACTTTCATTAAAAACATGTGTCAGGTAATCTTAATTTTAAATTGAACAGATCGTGCATTGAAAAATAATTTGCATATCATCAACTTTTGTAATTACTACACGTGAAGTTACAGTGCATATCTCTTTTATATTCATTGGCTGTGAATGTTTAACTGATTAGTGATTAAGACAATGAATAATTATTTTATCAGTACACAGATCTTTAGCATTGTTTAATTTAAAACTAGACTAGATAAGACATATAGCAATTTCGTTTGATAGTTGTAGTGCATGACTTTGATTTTTTCAATGATTGTGAACTTTAATTATTAGTATTATAATGATAAACTGTTAATTTTACCAGTTAATTCCTTTTCAAAAATGTTTCCTTTGAAAGTTTCCTTGATATATCCACTTCAACATAAAACAATTAAGTTGTGATTATACAATTGAACAGCATAACTTTTCAATATTCAATTTATGTGTATTTAACTGATTGATGATTATGAATAATGACTTATTATATTTTAATTGGTGGTTTGATATGGTTTCTAAGAATGTTTTAAAAGTCTCACTGCTTTATTAATTTAAACTTATAATCGCTAAATCCTTGTAGAATTGTCTTTCTGCATTGCTATCTTTGCGTATTTCTTTCTATAGAATTGTCTTACTGTATTCCTTTCTATAGAATTCTCTTTTTGTATTCCTTTCAGTAAAATTGTCTTTATGTATTCCTTT
This sequence comes from Caerostris extrusa, assembly GCA_021605095.1. Lineage (NCBI taxonomy): Eukaryota > Metazoa > Arthropoda > Arachnida > Araneae > Araneidae > Caerostris > Caerostris extrusa. The sequence continues at coordinate 29,079 of BPLR01017944.1, read as the reverse complement.
CTATAGAATTGTCTTTCTGTATTCCTTTCTGTAGAATTATCTTTCGGTATTCCTTTCTACAGAATTACTACAGGTAATTTTAATTTCAAATTGAAAGAACTGGGCACTGGAAAATAATTTGCATATCATCAACTTTTTAATTACTACACGTGTAGTTATAGTGCATAGCTCTTTTATTTTCATTGGCTGTGAATGTTTAACTGATTAGTGGTTAAGACAACGAATAACTATTTTGTCGGTACATAGATCTCTAGCAGTATTTCATTTAAAAGTTTGACTAGATGACTAGATGAGACAGACGTATAGCAATTTAGTTAGGTTGTTGTACTGTATGACTTTAATTTTTCAAGGATTGTGAAATTTATTTATTAATGTTATGATTGTAAATTGTTATTTTACCAGTGCAATGTTTTTTAAAAGTGCTTAATTTAAAAGTTTCGCAGATACATCGATTTCAACTTAAAACAATTAAGTTGTGATAGAATTGAACAGCATAACTTTTCTATATTCATTTTTTTTTTTTTTATTTAACTGATAGATGGTTATGAATAATGACTAATTATATTTTAATTTGTAAATTGATATACTTTCTAAGAGTGTTTTAAAAAATCTCACTGGTTTATTAATTTAAACTTATAACAGCTAAGTCCTTGTAGAACTTTCTTTCTGTATTGCTGTCTTTTCGTATTTCTGTCTATAGAATTGTCTTACTGTATTCCTTTCTGTAGAATTGCCTTTTTATATTCCTTTCTGCAGAATTGTCTTTCTGTGTTCCTTTCTGTAGAATTATCTTTCGGTATTCCTTTCTATAAAATTGTCTTTCAGTATTCCTTTTCTTATGTCTTTTTGTATTAATTTCTGAAGAATTGTCTTTCTGTATTCCTTTCTTTATGTCTTCCTGTATTCCGTATAAAAGAATACATTAAGACATAAAGAAAGACTTGAATTGTTGGTAGCAATGAATTAATTTTGACTTACAACAAAACAGTCTCCATAAAACATGTCTTATGTTAAATGCATTCACCGATCGAAATTTAAGTTCCAACCATGGCAAGTCAACCCCCATCTTAAAACTGTAATCCAAACACCACCCTCCTCCAACCTTCCATCAAAGTTTCAATTAATTTCTCTCACTATCTGCTTCCCGGCAGCGACCGCGATAGCGTCATGCTAATAAGAAAGTGTCATCGGAAAAGTGTCAAGTGACAAACCGAGCCTTTTCAACACTATTAATTTACATTACTCCAGCAACGCAATTTTCATTTTGCAGCAGAACTTCCCAAAACTTTAATCATGATACGACAGTAACAAAGGAGAGAAATGTACACTACAAATTATCTTCACTTGAAATTTTTACGGTTTGTTGGAGGGTCGCTATCTGCCTTTTAAGTAAGTAGCACTTGCCGAGTTTTAACTTTCATTAAAAACGTGTGTCAGGTAATCTTAATTTTAAATTGAACGAACTGGTTACTGAAAAACAATTTGCATATCATCAACTTTTGTAATTACTACACGTGAAATTATAGTGCATAGATCTTTTATTTTCATTGGCGGTGAATGTTTAACTGATTAGTGATTAAGACAATGAATAATTATTTTGTCAGTGCATATATCGCTAGTAGTGTTTCATTTAAAAATTTGACTGATTGAGTAGACGAGACGCATAGCAATTTAGTTAGGTGTTTGTACTGTATGACTTTAATTTTTTCAATGATTGTGATATTATTGTTATGATTGTAAATTGTTATTTTACCAGTGCAATGCTTTTAAAAGTGCTTAATTTAAAAGTTTCGCAGATATATTAATTTCAACTTAAAACAATTAAGTTGTGATAGAATTGAACCGCATAAATTTTCTATATTCATTTTTGTGTATTTAACTGATTGATGATAATGAATAATGTATAATTATATTTCCATCGGTGAACTGATATGTGTCTAAGAGTATTTTAAAAATCTCACTGGTTGATTAATTTAGGGCGTATAACCACTAAGTCGTTGTAGAATCTATCTGTATTCCTGTCTTTATGTTTTTCTGTATTCTTTTCAGTAGAATTGTCTTTCTGTATTCCTTTCTGTAGAATTGTCTTTCGGCATTCCTGTCTTTATGTCTTTCTACATTCCTTTCTTTATGCTTTTCTGTATTACTTTCTTTATATATTTCTGTATTCCTTTTTGTAGAAGGTTCTTTCTGTATTCCTTTCTTTATGTCTTTCTGTATTCCTTTTTTTTTATGCCTTTTTTTTGTGCCTTTCTGTAGAAATGTCTTTCTTATATTTCTTATGTCTTACTTTTTTATGTATTCCTTTCTGTAGAATTGCCTTTCTTATATTTGTATGTCTTACTTTTTATGTATTCCTTTCTGTAAAATTGTCTTTCTTATATTTCTTATGTCTTATTTTTTTTTTTATGTATTCCTTTCTGTAGAGTTATCTTTCTGTATTTCTTTCTGTAGAATTCTCTTTCTGTATTCTTTTTTGTTGTATACTTAACTGATCCTGGATTATGAGAATGAACAATTATATAATAAAAGCACTGATTTCTTGCAATTTAATTAAAAAGTTAGATTACTTGATATCATATTCTAGCCGTTTTGAAATTAAGTTAATGTGTATTTATTTGTACTGTATAAATTTTCCATTTTTATTCGTTAAAAAATAAAACTGGGTTAAGTTTAAGAACTGTTAAATAAAAGAAAAAAAATTTTAGTTAGTAATAAAATGGGAAAAATATATTTATTAAAACAAATCAAACATGATCAGAAGTATTACATAATATATAATGCAACCAGAGATAATTAATTTTTATGACATCTGCATTTTTGAATACCAATGCCATTAAACGCCTTAAAAGATTTTTACATTTTTTCTGAAAGATATTAATCAGAAATACAGCTAAATTAAAAATAAGAAAAAGTCTTTGGTATTTCCTTTATAAAATGTCCATTAATAATTCATCTACAAAAAATACTTAATTCATCTTATTGAGAGAAAAACGGTAAGAAATTTTAAATAAATTAAATACCTTATAGGGAAATGAACATAACATTTTTAATTCCTTAACACAATATTCATTTTCTTATTTAAAAATGTTCAATACTGTAGATTTAATTTCGAAAGCTCTCATTGTGTATTTTATATTAGAGAAATTTTGTGAATGCCCAAAATTAGTTGAAGGGATTTTATTATTTGGAGATATTTCCTGCATTTCTCCAATCTTATAAAAGGCGAATCATTATTTCAAAAATGTAATGTTATAGGGAAATTCTCACAATTCTCAAACCATGTTAGAGTTGGGCAGTTTTGTAGGAATATCTTGTTTTAAGAAGACTGTTAATAACTTTTTTTTTCATTTTTAAATCTATTCAATAAATTAATTTAATAAAACAATATTCAATAAAGACTATAAAGCAATTTATGATGCATTTATTGTATAATCAAACGGCATTTTTTCCCATTATATATAAAAAAAAAAAATAAAAAAAAAACTCTTTTACACTAATTATTTGTAGTTCAATTTTCGATTATATGGAAAAATAAACGTCTGTATTAAAATCAGAAATGGATGCATTGATTATTTGTAATGGGTGTTCGTCAGTTAAATGTGGAACAAACCAATTATGAAAGAGAAAAGGTTCAATAGTTGTTGCGAAATTTTTTTCATTTTATTTTTCTTTTAATGTTATGCAAATTTAAAATGTAATTATCAAAACTTAAAATTATTTTTATTGTAATTAAATATCTCCAAAAATACCTTTTTCCCTATTATGCCACTCTGTTTGAATCCGTCTGACTTGGATGTTTGCCAACTTTCCGCACAATCAGTGGTAAAACTATACTAAGCTGCAAATCAATATCAATCGGCTATACAAATTACTAAATTTATGTAATATTGTTTTTCTTTCTAATGCAGCTGGGAATACAGAGCCAGTTATCTTTATGCCATAAGCAAGGGCTGATTCCCTTTTACTCATTTAGCTTTTTTACCCAGGGGGCACGTGTAGCTGGAAGTAACGCTAATACCACATCCCTCTACGATTATATTAGACCGGGACAAAAGTGGATTTTGAACCACTACAAACATCCATGACACCACCGGAACTCGAACCCGAAGTACCGAGTGCCAGAGCGCAAGCCACTCGGCCATCAGGCACTAATTTATACTATATAAAACTGATAGTAAATACGTAATTAAAGCTATAATTTTTTATTTGGTTGAATAAAATAAAATAATAATGTAAAAAAGAGTGATGTAATTTTAAGATTGAACTATTCAAACTTATTAAAGCCTTATTTTCTGGAACTATTTTTGGTTTAACGCTTAAATCATTTTTTGCTAACCTATAACTGAAATATGAATAAAAATAGATCAACGAATCTCATTGTTACAGAAACATTTGAAAAATAATTCATTTTTAAAAATAATATTTTTTTTTTAAATTTTGTATTAAAAGTCCATTACATTCTATAAATATTAAAACGTTATTATCATGCATAGTACATATAATGGATTCTGTTCAATATGATTAACATAAGAAAAAAATTATTTTAATTAATACTGTAGTTGAATAATCGCAGTTAAAAAAGAAGTTATGTAGAATCTTCAAACAACCTTGTAGAAATACCTTTACTTTTCATCGACAGTAATAATTAAGAGACAGACTATAATAATATAACTAATAAGACTGTCCTGCATTAAAAAGGAATACCATTTTTTTCCCAATTTCTTTTTTAGAAAAATATATTAGAGCTTAGAAATTTATGGATAATAAGTTTTTATATATTTTTCAAAGTATAAAATATGTTGGAGAAGGAAAAAATTGTTTAACTTTCAATATTCAGATTAAGGATAATAATAAAAGGTTTTATTCTTTATAAAGTTTCATCAAAACGTATTTACGTTATTAAATAATTTTGGGCATTTCCCTTCATTAAAAGTTGTATGCATTCTATAAATATTAAAATAGCATTAAGTATGATGTAACTGTAATGTATTCTATTTGATATTAAAACTCTAGGAAAAAACACGCTTTCTATTGCATTGAATTTGAATAAAAGCAATTACGATCCAGTTTTTGAATGTGCTTGCAAAAGTTAATTTATGTTTCTATTTTACTGTGAATAGCCTAAATAAGACTATTCACAATAAAATAGAATTACATTGACAGAACTTCTTTTATAAATTTGAATCAAACTGTTGCAGTTTAAGGACAAAAATATGTGAATATATGTATCTATGTATAATGATGTTATAATAACTATAATTAAAATAAAGTTGCTTCATCTTATTCAAATTCTATGTTAATTCAAATTCTAATGTGATGTAAGTCATGTTTTTCTAGATTTTAATAAACTGAATACATTATTTACATAGTATATTTATGCTATTTTAATATTTATAGAATGCATAGAACTTTTAATACTGAATTTTAATGAAAAAATATACCCAAAATTATTTAAAAGGTAAATAGGTTTTACATAAAGAATAAAACTTTTTAAAGAATAAAATCAAGAATAAAACTGCTATTATTATTAGCGCTCTTGCGCTCTGTGCCACCGGTGTCATGGCTGACGGTGCCATGAATGTTTGTAGTGGTTCGAATTCACTTTAAACCGTACATCGCGGTCTAATATGACTGTAGAACATTGGGAGCAACACTGACAACCCTACCGCGTAAAAAAAAAAAAAACATCTCCTGTCTCGTAATCTGCCAGAAGGCAGCGGGTCTTGGTCCACCACGGGGCTGTTGCGCCAATGCATAAGAAAATAATGTGTTTTTGTTGTTATTGCTGTTGTTTTAAAAAAGAAAAATAACTTTAGTTCTTATGTATTTTGATTAATGACTATAAAAAAATATATTATTGATAAAATACTAATGAAAACTATTCACCAGTTTCTTTTAAATATTTTATATATATATATATATATATACCAGGTGGGCTGAAATACCAAGTGGTTCAAAACAGGTTTATTGAGCACAGCTAACTGTTATTTAGGTAATAATTCAGAAAATTCATACGAAGTGAGCGCTCTTAGATCAAGGTTCAATGGCCTGTTTTATAAAGAGAATGTGCGGATAGACTTAATTTAAAAAAAAAAACTAATCTAGTGGTATCGGGATTAAATGATGCGTCTTTAAACATTAAAACGCAAGTTATCGCTAAATTAAAATAAATCAAACAGCTACGAAAGAGAGTTGAAATTTTTAGTTGTTCCCCCGAATTACAAATGTAACTCTAGTAAAATATTAAAAAGTTAATATATGATTTTATATGCTATTCCCCGTTTTTTAAAATATTTGATATATAAATGTATAAATTAGTTTATATACTATTCGACCGTTTTTTAAAATCTGCCGGTCTACAAACGGTCTTGACTCACCATGGGCTGTTTCGCCAATGAAGAAAAAGATACACACTATTTAAAAACTGATTTGGAAAATCTTGAAAACTTTATAGGTTTTTAAATTTTTTATTTTATTAAAAGTTTGATAAGTTTTAAGGTTGATAAAAGTTTCTAGGTTTCTTCAGCAATAAATAGCCTTCTTCCTAATAAACAAGAAGTCTAAGATTTAATTATCAATAGCTTATTTAAAATTTGTAATAATACTATTTAGATAGAAAGTCTCTTCCTAGATTTTTATTATCTAGCTTCATCATAATGCAATGATAAACGAAAATGACTGACTCATCAGCAATTTATTTGGGTATGGTTATTTAATACAGGTTAAGGTTAGGTTAAGGTTATAGTTAAAGTACCTACTGACAGATGGAAACATAACTAACGCATTATATAATTATCGATATCAAAAGGTTATCTATTACATAATTGGGATTTTCTTATCTCAGCATTTATTTCTTATCCTTTCAAAGGAAAGTGATTTTGAGCGCATCAAATTTCAGCATGTTTTCAATCATAATATATTTCAGTATTTACTTGAAGATTTCTTTTTCAATTCCTGCTATCAGCTCACACTCTCTCTATATATATCTTGTTCAAATTTTCGATCGTTCATAAAAATACTTTTTTTTTTTCATCCACTCAAGATCAAATGCATTTCTTTTTTAACTTGTAGTGGATGACACTTGATGTTAATAGAGTTTTCAAATATCACTTCATTAATTAAATTTAATTAATTAATTTTAGTTTTTTTTTTTTTTTTTTTTTTTAGATTTAAGTTGCATATATCTACCAATAGATGGGACCAGATAAACTTTAAAAAATGAATGAAAATTGCTTATCAAGGACTTTCTGCAATATAGTGAAAAAAAAAAATAGAATTGGCTTTAAAAAAAAAATTTTATATTACTTGTTTAACGTATTATTTTGGAGTGCAACTAACTACTAATGTATTACTTACTGTGTGTGTATGTGCAAAAGTTTTAAAAAAAGACTTGCTTTCCACTTTTCCAAGAAATAAATTTTATTAAAGCTACATTTTTTTAGTTAATGTCGGCTTAGAGATAAAGAAAAACGAATTATCCTTCAGTATAAAAGCATAATGGAAGCCATTACTGTATTGGTTAACAAAGGATTACTACTGTGTCAAAAAGAAAGATCAATTTTCAATTTAAAATTTGCGGGGCTTATGGAATTTCAATTTTTTTTTTTTTTTTTTAGATTGTTGGCACTGCCCTTGACATCTGTGTGAAATTTGACGTCAAAATATTCATTAATGTTTGAGTTACGCTTGGATTTGTCGAGACGCTAAAACTGATTCCGGCGATTTTTGAAATGTCTGAATTAATTGAGCAAAGAACTTGCATTAAATTTTGTTTGCGGAAATGTATAGAATGTTGCAGAAGGCATTCGGGGAGCTTTCCTACATCGGAAAGAAATGTTTCCTCGATTTCGATCAAGTTTGGTCTATCGAAATTCGACAAACCTTCGATTTACGATTAGAGACATTGCTGATGATGTTGGAATTTGAAAAGGATAGGTCAATTCCCTTTTGCCTCAAACGAGTCAAATCTCGATTCGTACCGAAAACACTGAATGCGCCAGCTCCCAGAGTATTGATTCTTCGTGACTTTTTTCGTCAAAAGTGAAACCCATATCGTTCCACAACCACCGAATTCACACCGTGCGATGCTGCTATTCCATAACTCAAAAAAGACCACACCGGGGACACCATTTTTGAGTGGATTGAAGAGTTTTAACGTGAATCGGCGTGCACTTTGAAGGCCATCCCTGTCGATGACTTTTAGCATGCATTGAGGATTGAAATAAATTGGCATAAATGCATTGTGTCTGGAGGGGATTACTTTGAAAGAATTAAAGAAATTTGGAAGAATAAATAAAAGGTTTTGAAAAAAAAAAAAAAAATACTTGGTCTTACTTTTCGGGCACAGTAGTATATCCCCAGAATCTCAATCTAATTCCTGATGTTCTTCAGCATGTTGTTAGTATGGAAATACATGTCATTTAGGTCCAGTTAGTTCTGTTACCACAAAGCATTCAGAGCTTGCTGTCTCTTCTTCCTTTATGCCTTTTATTTTCCGTTACCCTCTCTGCATGGTTCGTATCTCAGCATTAAAAGATAGAACCTTTTATTATTAAATAATTCAATTTTACTAAAATTTCCATTGTTAGATACTAAAGCATTCAATGGGCCTGATGGCCGAGTGACAATCACTCTGGCGCTTGGTTCCAGGGGTTTCGGATTCGAGTCTCGATGGTACCATGGATGTTTGTAGTGGTTAGGAATTCGTTTTAAACCGTAGGTCCCGATCTAATACGACTGTAGAATGTTGGCGTAGGGCTGACCATATTTTTTGGGGGGTTTGTAGTAAAAATAGAAATTTATAACAAAAAAGAAATCATTAAATCTATTATTAAGCAACAGTTCATTGAAAAAAGATTTTCATTCAAAATACATGATACATTGACTGTGGTGTTACCTATTTACATAGAAAATGTAATATTTTCAAATAAACAAGCTAACATCATGTTTCCAAAGATTTCAATGTCTATGAATTGCTATGTTAAAAGGTAGCCTGACTAAACCGTCTACAAACACGAAATATTTGCAAGCCTGTGGTTTTTAAGACCAGTGATTCCAATGAAATCCTTTAAATGATGATGGCTGTAGTAACTTCTGCGGCATTCGTCTTAATAAGGATTAAGTCCCGCAAGCAATAATTAACTCAAGCATTCAGTGAAGTAATGGCCTTTCAGTGGTGAAGGAGTAGTAAATTAGGATAAGTAGACACGGAAAACTCAATTAGTTATTTATGGATTGTTCAAGGAACAAGACGATTATCAGTAATGACCACTCGTCGCTGGTTGTTGTACAAGTAGTTATGTCTTTTGCTGATAAAAGTACCTACTGAACACAATTCACTTCATTTGATGGATGAGTTCGTAGTCTTTAAAGACATAAAAGGGAATGATTATTTTAAAGGAAAAAAAATTCAGGTTTTCTTGTGACAGAATGGGAAGAGGTTCGTGATCTATTACCATTCTGTAAAGTAACGTTGATGCGTAAACAGACATGTTCTTGTTAGAATCTAAGGGTTTTACTAAGACATTTTCTTGTTTTAATTTTCTCTCAATCACATAGTTGTGGTCGTTGATAGATGATGGCATCAAAACATGCAAGCATATTTGGTTATTATGTATTTTAACGAAAACATTTTTTAGTCATGAATATTAATGCATTGAAGAATGTAAGCCATTTTGAGTAAATAGATTTTTGGCACTTGTTTATTACAAAAAATCAGCCAAATACTGAAACATTTTGTAATGTCACGCATCAATTCTTTATTATATTGCATTATTTGTTTTTCATTTTTCATTATATGGTTTACATGCAGATATATAAGTAGATAGTTTGTATTGCTCCTACTATAATGGCTATTATATTGTTTGGGATGGTTGGGGATAGAGTGTGAGACGTGGGTAGTGTGTGTGTATGTTTGTTTCCATACTGTGAAAGATGGGCTTGACCCCTGTAGAATCTAGTAGAAGAAGTCCTAAGACATATATTAGGCAATCGAGTCGACCGTTCTACTGCTCGAATAGGCCAGTTTCACTATTGGTTAAATGTGACGTTTTTGTGATCATTATATGGTGAAATGGCATAGGACGTGGAAAAAAGTTTATGAATGGAAATATACGTAATATACACTATCGGACACATTCCTCTTACAAGCGATGTGTGACTCTACATCACACTCCACTACCTTGTATACCAAATGCATATCGGCTAACTCTTTGTTTATATATAATCATCCAACCTATTACCTTTGGATCACTGTGTGAAATGAATGATCTCCATGAGAACCCTCGAAAATTCCTCACCCATGCAACGCCATCTACGTCATCAGGAAAACATTTCCGACCTAATATCGCTGTGTTATTGCGAATCTTCTAGATGAATTCTGTGCCCTTCCTGGAGGTTGGCATACTTACATATATAAGTGTGAAGCTCAAGAACCTTGTATATATGTGTGAGTGTTTAAATTGGCTTACCATCAAGTTACAGTAATCCTAATATATATATCGTACATACCTAGTAATGGGCTCAGGTGTATCAATGTTTTTTATTATTCCTATTGATAGCACATATTATCAGTATATAACCAATAAACTCGCTATATTATTGATTTTGCTGCGACAATTTTGCTGCGAACACAATTTTGGTATATTAGTTGGTATGTTTTGTGTTTTTTAGAGATAACAATTTAAAATTTTGGTGATAAAATGTGAGTGTATGGTAGCAAGTTCCTCGTTCTAGTTACCGTTGAATTTGATGCATATCCGCTGATATGTGACCTAGCTCCAACAATTTGTTTTCAATTTAACAAACATAGTATATCTTTTTAAATATGAGTTTTACTAATAAATTAACAATAAGAATAATATAAATAAACTAATACAGTTTTTATTAGTAAATTAATAAAGATATTTTAATTAAACATGAGTTTAATAAAAAATATATCTTCCTTTGCTTGATAATCTTAATTAATGATTTAATCTTTGATTATATCTAAGTAGTAATAAGATAATAAAATGTATAAGAAAACTGTACAATTTATGTTATTGCATATGCAATAAACATTTTTTATGTTTAAATAACGCAGCTAAATATTTGTTACCTAATAAACATACTTCAAACGTTTCATTCCCATAAAAGCTGTAAAGAATAAAAGAAATAAATGTTTAATCTGACGCAAAAATAGTAAAAACTATCAAAACATAACTGCTTCAGTTACTTCATCAGTTGCGATTGATGACTGGTTAAACTATTTGAGTGTAAATTTTTGAAATTTTTAACCACTTTTTCTCAAATTCAAGGATTAAAAAATAAAATAAATATAGTCAGCATAGAGAGTTTCCTCATGCTGAGTCAGCCAGCAAATATGAATAGCTCCAATAGCGACTGTAACAACGTATACAAGCGCCTCTCGTCGACACTCTTAACAACTTAGTGGGAGCCTTCTGGTTTTTCTCTCGTATGCCTCCTCTAATTAAAATCCATTGTAGTAAGTTATTTACGATATTGGCGATTGTAATAACGTGTATATCATTGACATTCAATCTGCCTAGTTGGATTTTTTCTGAATCTTTTCCTACATAACTAGTTCACTCCAATTTGTTGGATGTGGCTATTGTAATCACTGTCGTCATGAACTAGACAACCTGAATGCTTATGATAAACGCTTATGCATCGGCACAATTGCCATTGAGTCTTCTTGTGTATAACTGCAACAGACGCCTTTAACAGATTAGAGTGAGATAACTTCATAAAATCGTATCAGAAAAACTTGAAAAATCTCACTAGACAACTTGAGTGACGATGAAAGGCGCTTATATAATTCTTATAGAATGATGTTGGCGATTAGAGTCACATATTTAAAGCGTTTATCATCGCCTTTCAGACCTCTTAAAGGGAGTTTTGGAGTTTTTCTCTCATATGAGTACACTTATTCCTGTTAATCCAATTCACATAAGGTCGGGCTTTCACTGCAAAGTTACTGCTTTCAGAAAAGAGAAAACTCTATAAGTATTATATAAGCATCTCTCATCGACCCTCAAGTTGACTAATGAGATTTTCAAGTTTTCTCTGATACGATTCCATAAATTCCTCCCACTCGAATCCGTTAAAGGCGTCTGTTGCAGTTATGCATAAGAAGATTCGATGGCAATTGATGTATATAATCATCCCAGTCTGTCTAGTGACAGTTTATGACTTTTCCGTGATACAACAGGGAACTATGGATAGCTACCCCTTTGTAAGGCAATTTCTCCCTTTATGCTCTTCGGTAGGGGTTCATGATATTTGTTGCTTATACACCATGTATAAGAAAAGAAACACTTGTTTTGAGCTATTCAAAACATATTTCTGTCATTTAAAATTGCCTTAAATAAATGTAACCTTCAAATCAATATATGTGTTTATTAGTTTCGTTAACAGCATTTTGTATGTAATGGATTTATTGCGATATATTCCTTTAATAATGTGTTGGAAATTTAGGGCAATTCAATTGAACAAATCAATTCAGTTTTTGTTACAAACTTGTAATCCAGTGACATATCTAGTGTGAAGAACTCAAGTTTTAATCTTCAAGAAATATCCGCTGCAATCACTGTCGTCACAAACGAAAAGACTTGATGGCGATTGATGACAATGTACAAAATAGTCTTACACTGGCAATCAGGAAATCAGTGGGTTTGTTTATCTTGCGGCAACTTAATTGAAAATAATTGAATTAGGTTTATCAAACTTTAATTTTTTAAACCTGTAACCCAATGATAACGTCCCAATTTAGTATGCAGAAAGCCTCAAATTGTAATCCATTGCAGAATACTGTTTTCAGAAGTAAAGAATTTTTGATGATGATAATGACAAAAAAAAACTTAGGATATTTAGTGGGGGTTTTTCTGGCTCGACACGCAACTATAACTTTAGATCTACCTTTTAAGTCCTTCCTATCATCACCCGTCAGTTGGATACAATGTGATATACACTAGTAGTACATGAAGCTCATTGATGTATAAGAAAAATGCACTTATTTAACTAAACTATCATTAACTTATTCTTTTCCATTGGCGCGACAGTCCTATGGTGGGCCCAAGGCTTTCTGCCTACTGGCAGAATTCAAGACAGCAAATGATGCATTTTAATGAATAGGGTTGTCCGTCCGCTCCCAACTATCATATTAGACCGGCCCCTACGGTTTAAAGTGTATTCAGAACCATTACAAGCATTCATGACACAGCAGGTATTTTAACCCAAAATCTGCGACACCGAGCTAAGAGCTGCCGGCACCAAGCACTAAAGCTTTTTAAAACTCTTTTAACTAAATCTAACCTACACATCAACATGGGGCTGTTTAATCTCCATCAGACACAACTTTTAAATAATGGTTTTTATAGTAACAAGATGCCTAAAAACCAGAATTTATGACAGCAATAGGGAGATTCATCATATTGTTTCCCATAATTTCTCTATGAACAAATTGCAGTTAAAAACATTTTTTAAAATATTGAGAAACTTGGCCAGCAGCTTAGAATATACTAAAAAAACACTACTTTTTAAACGATGATAAAGCTTTGTTAATTTTTATAACATATATATATATATATATATACATATATGTGAAGAATGCCGCGTCTCTAGAGCACTCAACGTAGAAGTGGCCAGTTTTGAAAAGAAGAGTTAAGGTATCCTCTCTATTCCCCATACGAAAACAAAAGAAAAATTTAAAAAAGGGACAAGAACGTAAGAGAGATATAAAAAGAATCTTCATAGATGTTTTTGCCTCACCAAAACAATCCTCCAAACTAAAACTAGAAAGGTTCATACAAAATTTCTCTTACCTTTCCAGTTTCCCTGGAATATTAAGAGTGAGATATCCAAAGGGGCGGGATGTAGACAATTAATTCCAATATTCTTTTTACAATATTTTTATTAAGCATATTATAATGACGAGATAACACAAAAAAACTTACTGGACATACAGACAGAGAAACCGCATCTTAAGAGCATCTTAGCGCGGTTAACTACTAACAAAGAGCGCGGCAAACTACTAACAAGGAAGTACCAAAGTTCAGAGCGTGAAAAAAAGTTCTTAAAGTACGGTTGGTTACAGTTAAGAGAGGAAAAGTGTTCACGTGACAAACAAATCAAAGTTCTAGTTCGACATCATTTTCGACAGATGTGATGTAGATTTTAACTGAGACAGAGATCAGTTGCTGCTAAGAATCTGATAGAAGTGAGGAGTGTCAACTGGCACCCAAATCTGTTCAGTTTAATATAAGTGTCAAAGCTTATTTTATTTAATTACTGTGTGAAACACTCAATGTGGATCATAAAGTGGGAAGATGTAAAAAGAATCTGGGCATATGTGAGTAGATTTCAACTGAGATCCCGTTTTTGTAAGCATCTGAAAGGGGGTGAGAATGCCAGTTTTGCCCTCTAAATTCAGTTCAGTTTAGTATAAGTTTCGAGACTTCTTTTTAATTAATTGGTGTGTGGAAAGCTCAGTGTGCATCATAAATCGTTTGATTTTTATATAATTATATATAAGTACTTGTGTTCATGTACTATACGTGCCGTAAGTGTGCATATTCTACAAAACCTGAAATAATTATTTATGAAACCATCTAAAGGAAGAAAAAAAAAACATCTGAGCGACACATATGAAAATCCTATGAAGCATTAACACATCAAATTTCTCAAAATTCATAAAATTAATGATTCTCACAAACAAAAAATTTCTTAAAAACTAATTATTTATCATTTAAAAAAAAACATCCATAAAAAAAAAATTGACCTTTATAAAAAATTCAAATTGCAAACTTTTGAAATCGAATATTTCTTGGGTTTTTTCAATGATTAATTACCTTTAGAAAAAAGATAATGAGTTTTTTAGAAACACATAAAAAATACACGGTAGTATTAAAAAAATTACCCTTTATCCCAATGTAAAGCTATTCAATTGCGACATTAATGAAAGAGTAAATTTCTTTTCCACGGCCAACTAATGTCTGTTTTTGCTCATTTTTAGTGGCAAGGGAGAGGAATAAAGACAGAGCAAAATTGCGTGCGAAAGACATTAATTCGCTTAAATAAGATTTACGGCACGCAAAGCAGCTGTTTTTGCGGTTTATTGATTGCTTCCGTTCCTTAAAATTCCTATCATGAGGTGGATACTTGTTGGAAATTATTTATTTACACAAAAAGTGTTTTCAAGAGTGTTGAAAATTGGGTGGAAAAAAAATTAGTTCAATTTATTGGTTTTTGAAAACATTTCGACTTTGCTATTTGAAGCAAACATATTGTATTATATAAATTAAATTAGTCTAAAATGATAGTTACTTTAGAAACTCTATTTACTTTTCAGTTTTTTGATAATTTCGTGATATTTCTCTATTGCAAACATTTTCAGAAGTTTAATTCTCTCCTTTTAAAAATAAAACCTATTTCACAACTGGAATCTCATTTATAATGTTAATTTAATTAGCAATACATTTACATTGTGTTATAACCCCAATGAGATATAGTCTAAAAATTTTTAATAATTAATAGTTTTAATTTAAAATTATCACTTTTGATGTTTTCTAAATATTTATCTCATTTTAAATATTTTCATTGAAGTTAAATTCTCTTGTTTTTTAAAAAATCTATTTCACAACTGGAATCTTGAATAAAACAAATGTTAATTTAATAAAGTTTACATTTAAATAGTTAAATAATCTCACACCAACTAACTCCTGGCTTCATTACCATAACATGCCCAAGATGCAAAGCCGTCCCCTACTGACAGATTTCAAGACAGTAGATTTTTGTTCACTGGATAAGGTTGTAACACTACGCCAAACAGTCATATTAGACCTGATTGGTTAGGTTTGGTTTGTCGCTCAAAGGTAATTTTTGAACCATTGTACAAGCATGAACCATGGCTAACGTGGGACTTGAACCACTAAAAAGATCTGCCGGCACCGAGCGCCGTGCTCGGCCATCAGTTCTTAATATCATTAACCACTCAGGCAGCTTATTTAAAATTTTCTTTAACTAAACTCAACATACATATCAACATGGAGCTTTTTAACTCCATCAGATCAGTTCTAGATTATTAAAAGTGTATCTGATGGACTCTTTTTAATTAGTTACTGTTGGGGAACTCTCAATGTGAATCATAAATCATT
The DNA here is from genome assembly GCA_021605095.1 of Caerostris extrusa. Taxonomy (NCBI): domain Eukaryota; kingdom Metazoa; phylum Arthropoda; class Arachnida; order Araneae; family Araneidae; genus Caerostris; species Caerostris extrusa. Next base: position 12,925 of record BPLR01017944.1, on the reverse strand, counting down.
GATTGTATATAATTATATAAAAACTGTACATATTCTACAAATCCTAGGGCAGTAATTATTTGTTGTTCATCTAATTTAATAAACAACATCCGTGTTGCACATATATGAAAATCAATGAGTAACACATAAAATTTCTAAAAATTCAAAAAATTAATGATTCTCTCAAACAAAAATTTCTTAAAAACTAATTATTTATCATTGAAAAAAACTACATCCATAAAAAAATTTGACCTTTAAAAAAATTCAAATCGCAAACTTTTGAAATCGAATATTTCTTGGGTTTTTACAATGATTAATTACCTTTAGAAAAAGATAATGAGTTTTTTTAGAAACACATAAAAAATACACGTACGTAGTATTAAAAAAAATTACCCTTTATCCCGATGTAAAGCTATTCAATTGCGACATTAATGAAAGAGTAAATTTCTTTTCCACGGCAGCTAATGTCTGTTTTTGCTCATTTAGTGACAAAGGGAGAGGAATAAAAGACAGGGCAAAATTGCGTGCGAAGACATTAATTCGCTTAAAAAAGATTTACGGCGCATAAAACGGCTGTTTTGCGATTTTATTGATTGCTGTAGTTCCCATAAAATTCCTATCATGAGGTGGATACTTGTTGGGTATTTATTTACACAAAAAGTGTTTCTAAAAGTGTTGAAAATGGGAGAAAAAAAAATTAATTTGATTTATTCGATTTTGAGAACATTTGACTTCTATTTGCAGCAAATATAGCGACTCTTTCATATTGTATTATACAAATTAAATAAGTCTAAAAATTGATAGTGACATTAGAAACTCTATTTACAATATCACTTTTGATAATTTCGTGATATTTCTCTATTGCAATCATTTTCAGGGAGTTTAATTCTCTCCTTTCAAAAATAAAATCTATAATTCCATTTCACAACTGGAATCTCAATTTAGAATGTTAATGGAATTATGATGCATTTTTACATTGTGTTATATAGAATAAGTCTAAAAATTGAAAATTGTTTTTAATTTGCTTTATCACTTTTGATATTTTCGTGATATTTATCTATTTGCAAACATTTTCAAGTTTAATTCTCTCCTTTTTAAAAAGAAAATCTATTTCACAACTGGAATCTCTATTCATAATGTTAATTTAATGAGTAATACATTTAATATTAAATAGTAACCAACTAACTCACTGGTACTACAGACCATGGTGGCCAAAGCCGTCCCAACTACTGACAGATTTCAAGACAGTAGATTTTTTTAGGAATGGATAGGTTTTTAACACTACACTCAACAGTCATATTAGACCGGGATCTGTGCTTCAAAGTGGATTCAGAACCAGTACAACATCCATGGCACAGCTGACTTGAACCCAAAATTTGGTACCGAGCGCCGATTATTCGGCCATCAATTCTTAATATCATAACCAACGCTTATTTAAAATTATTTTAACTAAACTTAACATACATATCAACATGGAGCTTTTTAATCTCACCAGATAGTCTCTAAGTAACTTAAAGACTGTATGTGATGGATTTTACTTTTTTAATTAGATAGTGTGAGGAAACGGCACCAAATGTGAATCACTAAATCATTGATTGTATATAATTATATAAAAAACTGTACATATTCTACAAAACAGGGCAGTAATTATTTGTTGAAATATCTAAAGGAATAAACAAACAGCCGTGTCACATATATGAAAATCATAAGAAGTATTAACACATCAAATTTCTCAAAATTCCTAAAATTAATGATTATACAAACAAAAAATTTCTTAAAAACTAATTATTTATCATTTAAAAGAACATCCATAAAAAATTGAATCTTTATAAAAAAATTCAAATTGCAAACTTTTTGAAATCGAATATTTCTAGGGTTTTTTAACAATGATTAATTATCTTTAGAAAAAAAGATAATGAGGTTTTTTAGAAACACATCAAAAATACACGTAGCAGTATTAAAAAAATTACCCTTTATCCCAATGTAAAGCTATTCAATTGCGACAGTAATGAAAGAGTAAATTTCTTTTCCACGGCCCAGCTAATATCTGTGTTTTTGCTTTGCTCATTTAGTGGCAAAGGAGAGAAATAAAGACAGAGCAAAATTGCGTGCGAAGACATTAATTCGCTTAAGTAAGATTTACGGCACGCAAAGCAGCTGTTGCGGTTTATTGATTGCTTCCGTTCCTTAAAAATTCCTATCAAGAGATGGATACTTGTTGGAAATTATTTATTTACACAAAAGTGTTTTTAAAAGTGTTGAAATTGGGTGGAAAAAAAAAATTAAATTGATTTATTGGTTTTCGAAAACATTTCAACGTTGCTATTTGTGCAAACATATTATATTGAATTAGTCTAAGAATTGAAGATTGCTAAGACACTTAATTTGCCTTATCACGTTTCGATATTTTGGTGATATATATCTATTGCAGATGTTTTCAGTAGTTTAATTCTCACCTTTTTAAAAGAAAACATATTTCACAACTGGAATCTATATTTATCTTGTTAATTTAATAAATAATACATTTTATATTAAATAATGTCAACTAATTAGTTAACTAACTAACTGGCCCATGGTGAGCCAATGACTTTTTACCGACTATCAGATTTCGTGACAGGAGAGGATTTCTTAGATAATAAGTATTTGTAAATATTAAAATGATAATACAAATCTAGAAAGAGACGTGTTGTCTAAATAAGTATTATTTCAAATTTTAAATACGCCTTGACGCTGTTGCGGTTTATTATTCTTATCATGAGGTGGATACTTGTTGAAATTATTTATTTACACAAAAAGTGTTTTTAAAAGTGTTGAAAATTGGGTGGAAAAAAAATTAATTTGTTTTATTGGTTTTTGAAAGCATTTTGACTTTGCTATTTGTACCAAACTTGCCAACTCTTTCATATCGTATTACAGTGAATTAGTTTGAAAATTAAAAATTGCTTAAGAAACTTAATTTGCCTTATCACTTCTAGACTTTTTCTGATATTTATCTATTGCAAACATTTTCAGAATTTCAATTCTATTCATTTTAAAATAAAAACCTATTTCACAACTGGAATCTATATTTACAATGTTAATTTAATACGTGATACATTTTATATTAAATAATGTTAACTAATTTGACTTCCTGGCACTACAGCCCATGGTGGTCCAAGGACATCTATCGACTGGAAGATTTCGAGACAGGAGAGGGTTTCTTTTCACGGAGTTGGGTTGTCAACCTTACGCTTATCAATCATATTATGCCGGGCTAAATGTATAAAGAATCTGGATCGATGTGAAGTCGTTTTCAAGAGACAAAGGTTCCGTTGTTGCTAAGCATCTGAAAGAAGTGGTAATGTCAATTGTCGAATAGGTCAGTTCAGTTTTATATAAGTTAATTAAATACATATGTGAAATACTTAGTGTGGATGATAATCATTGATTGTATATAATTATATAGAAAATGTGCAGATTCTACAAAACTATTAATATTAACTTGAAATTATTTGTAGAATCATTTAAAAGGAAAAAACAACAGCTGTGTCCCATATGAAAAACCAATGAAGTGTTAACGCATCACATTTCTCAAAATTCATACAATTAATGATTCTCACAAAAAAAAAAAAAAAATTCTTAAAAACTAGTTATTTATCATTGAAAAAATATATCCATCAAAAAATTTACCTTTATAAAAATTCAAATTGCAAACTTTTGAAATCGAATATTTCGTCGTTTTTTTCACAATGATTAATTACCTTTAGAAAAAAGATAATGAGTTTTTTTTTTTTTTAGAAACACATCAAAAATACACGTACCTAGTATTAAAAATTACCCTTTATCCCAATGAAAGCTATTCAATTGCGACATTAATGAAAGAGTAAATTTCTTTTCCACGGCAGCTAATGTCTGTTTTTTTTTTTTGCTTTTAGTGGCAAAGGAGAGGAATAAAGACAAAGCAAAATTGCGTGCGAAGACATTAATTCGCTTAAGTAAGATTTACGGCACGCAAAGCAGCTGTTGCGGTTTATTGATTGCTGTAGTTCCCTTAAAATTCCTATCATGAGGTGGATACTTGTTGAAATTATTTATTTGCACAAAAAGTGTTTTTAAAAGTGCTGAAATTGGGTGGAAAAAAAATTAATTTGATTTATTGGTTTTGAAAAACCGTTCGACGTTGCTATTTGTAGCAAACATATTATATTGAATTAGTCTAAGAATTGAAGATTGCTAAGATACTTAATTTGCCATATCAATTTTTGATATTTTGGTGATATATATCTATTGCAGATGTTTTCAATAGCTTACTTCTCACCTTTTAAAAGAAAACCTATTTCACAACTGTAATCTCTATTTATAATGTTAATTTAATAAATAATGCATTTTATATTAAATAATGTCAACTAACTAACTACCTGACCCATGGTGGGCCAAGGCCATCTGCCGACTGGCAGTTTTCGAGACAGGAGATGATTTCTTAGATAATAAGTATTTCTAGATTTTAAAATGATAATACAAATCTAGAAAAAACGTTTTGTCTAAATAAATATTATTTCCAATTTTAAATACGCTCTTGATGCTGTTGCGGTTTATTGATTGCTTTAATTCCCTAAAATTCCTATCATGAGGTGGATACTTGTTGAAAATTATTTATTTACACAAAAGTGTTTTTAAAAGTTTTGAAAATTGGAGAAAAAATTTAATTTGATTTATTGGTTTTGAAGCATTTTGACTTTGCTATTAGTAGCAAATATGCCGACTCTTTTTATTGTATGATTTTGAATTAGTCTAAAATTAAATATTTCTAACAAACTTAATTTGCTTTATCGTTTTTACATTTTCGTGATATTTATTTATTCCAATGATTTTAAGAAGTTTAATTCTTTCTTTTTTTAAAAGAAAACCTACTTCAAAACTGGAATCTCTATTTATAATGTTAATTTAATATGCAATACATTTGATGTTAAATAATGTTAGCTAATTTACTAAGTCTCTGCCTTTGCAGCCCATGGTGGCCCAAGACCATCCGCCTACTGGCAGATTTCGAGACAGGAGTACAGGGTAGGGTTGTCACCCTACGCTCAAAGCTCAACAGTCATATTAAGCCGGTCAACTACTAGAAGCATCTATGACACCTCCGGGACTCTAACCCGAAACCTGTGGTACCAAGTGCCAGTCACTCGGCCATCAGTCCCCATTAAAAGTTGTTAGTATATTTAAATAAAGATAATCATCATTAGTAATGCAACAGCCCCATGGTGGGCCAGGGTCGTCTGTCTACAGGCAGATTTCAATGTAGAAGATAAGATCTTCTACCGGGGTAGAGTTGTCAGCCCTTAGCCTAGCCTAATAGTGATGCTGAACCGGGACCTACGGTTTAAAGTGGATTCTGAACCACTACAAACAACCATAGCACCACCGGGACTCGAACCCGAAAATTGCTTGTCACTCGGCCATCAGGATTCAAATAAAGTTCACTTACATTATTTCCATAATTATAAATGGCCATATTTGAGTAAGAGTTCACTTTGACACGAGTAACGACATTTTAAGTTGATAATTAATAATTCGATGCTCAGAAATAAAGCAGATTTACCGTCATATCAAACAATCAATAGATTAATTTTCTATCAAACAAATCTCATATAAATGGTATATTTATAAAAGTAATTTAATATATTTCTACAAAATTTTTTTCTTTTTAAAAATTTTTAAGGATATTAATATTAATGACAATAATAAAACAATTTTTGAATTAATTCCTTCCTAACCTTGTATTCATAAGATTTCACAAATGCAAAATAATGTTTATGTCTCACATTAAGGCAAAAGATTTCAAAGAGATTGTTTTTAAATTTTCAAGCAGTTTATATTTAATGCTGTAATGCAAAACGTGCTAATGTGCTCATTGGAGGTATCACTAAAAATAATTTATGTATGTCTAGACATCCAATAATCTATAATACACTATTTTTACGTTACATATTTTTTTATTGAATTATTAAAAGTATAAGAAGAAAAAAAAAGATTAATATGTAAAAGTGTAAGAAGAATTAGACACAACGATTACATTTAATTTTACATGATAATAGGATAATTTTTCAATTTAACTTGACGCTATTTTGAGATGCTTAAAAAATATTTCTTATGATTTTGTGCATCTGTGCCTGTGTGTTGTATCACTGAACCTTATTCCATTATGTGTACTTCACAGGAAAGGCATTGCATTTCTAGAAGGCTTCTAAGACCAATTGCCCACATTACCCTTAAAAGCCTTCTAAGGACAATACTCAATAATTGTTATTCCTTCTAAGGGTGATGAGAATAAATTGATATTCCTTCTAAAGACAATGCGGATAAATTGATATTTCTTCTGAGAATAAATAATAAGAGAGAAATTGATATTCCTTCTAAGGGAAATGCGGAGAAACTGATATTCCCTCTAAGAGTAATAAGAAAAAAGAAATTGATATTCTTTTTCTAAGGGTAATGCGGAGAAATTGTTATTCCTTCTAAGAGTAATAAGAGAGAAATTGATATTCCTTCTATGGGTAATGCGGAGAAATTGATATTCCTTCTAAGGGAAATGCGGAGAAATTGATATTCTTTCTAAGGGTAATGCGGAGAAATTGATATTAATTCTAAGAGTAATAAGAGAGAAATTGATATTCCTTCTATGGGAAATGCGGAGAAATTGATATTCCTTCTAAGGGAAATGCGGAGAAATTGATATTCTTTCTAAGGGTAATGCGGAGAAATTGATATTAATTCTAAGAGTAATAAGAGAGAAATGGATATTCCTTCTATGGGAAATGCGGAGAAATTGATATTCCTTCTAAGGGAAATGCGGAGAAATTGATATTCTTTCTAAGGGTAATGCGGAGAAATTAATATTCCTTCTAAGAGTAATAAGAGAGAAATTGATATTCCTTCTAAGGGAAATGCGGAGAAATTGATATTCTTTCTAAGGGTAATGCGGAGAAATTGATATTAATTCTAAGAGTAATAAGAGAGAAATTGATATTCCTTCTATGGGAAATGCGGAGAAATTGATATTCCTTCTAAGGGAAATGCGGAGAAATTGATATTCTTTTCTAAGGGTAATGCGGAGAAATTGATATTAATTCTAAGAGTAATAAGAGAGAAATGGATATTCCTTCTATGGGAAATGCGGAGAAATTGATATTCCTTCTAAGGGAAATGCGGAGAAATTGATATTCTTTCTAAGGGTAATGCGGAGAAATTAATATTCCTTCTAAGAGTAATAAGAGAGAAATTGATATTCCTTCTAAGGGAAATGCGGAGAAATTGATATTCTTTCTAAGGGTAATGCGGAGAAATTGATATTAATTCTAAGAGTAATAAGAGAGAAATTGATATTCCTTCTAAGGGAAATGCGGAGAAATTGATATTCCTTCTAAAAGGTAATGTGGAATAATATTTGTTCCTTCTAAGGTAATGACGAAAAACTGATACTCCTTCTGAGAGTAATAGGGAGCAATGCATATTCCATCTAAGGTCATGTCAGATAGAATGAAACCCAGAAACCTCTCATGAAACAAACTGGCTTTAATGCAGGAAGTCTATACGAGCTGTCATAACGCAAATCAAGTCTCCTTAATCAGTGAATTTAATGATATTACTCACAAATTTAAACCTCATGTGATATACAAGCTAATGTAGTAAATTACCAATGAGCCACAAGTGGTGAATACTGTAAACTTGGTAATAAAAGTTTACTATACCATGTAATAACTTGATAAACGTAATACTTGGCATACAATAAAATCTGGGATACTTGTGTTTCCCTCATCTTGTGCACGATTTTAAGTATATCATTAATTATATGACAACATTCTATATCAAAGAGAAGTTAGAAATATTAATAATGGAATAACAGATATGCAGAATAAATAAATTAAAAACTTTCAAATAATAATAAATACAAATTTTGTCTGGTCCAACCCAACAATTGCAGCGGAACTTAAATTTTCCATATGTATGTCGGAGATAGATACAATAAATCCATAGGACGGAAAATCCATCCTTTGTGTCTGGGTAGCCAACAAATGTCGTGTGTTTTTTTTTCCAAATAGCCTGAGAGAATGTAGCTACAGTGTAGCATACTTTCTCTCTTTCCCATATGTGGCATAATAATATTCTAATAACTAATAATAATTATACTAATTATAATTTATTTTATTCCATAGTCGTTTAATGAATAATAAAAATTTATTATCATAATTTCTTTCAGATTCAAATTATTTTACATTGTAGGAAGTATCAAATGGTCACTGTACTATAACTATTACTTTAATGAATAAGAGCATTTAATAAAAAGTCTGATAACATAATTGAAAAGATAAAATTTTAAATAATAATGTGCTGATGTGAAAGAAAAACCAATACTTTTTTTCATAATTAATGGAAATGTTATCGTAAAATGCTTATAGCAGAATCCGTATAAAAACATATGATTATCCTCAATGAAATGTATTTATTTGTGTTAACAGATAATTCTGATAATGATAATGGGGATGGAGTTTGTGATAAAATCTAAAAGGAAATGAGCTGTAATAATGTGTATCATATTTCTTTTTTTTTCTAGATAGATTGAATCTTGATAAAAAAATAATATTTCTAGTTTATACAATCTGATAAAAAGACAAGTATTTTTTTAAACAATAGGTATATATTTCATGTGTGATTATTACAAAAATGTCATGTTACGCAATGAAACGCAATTTTTTTTTTTTTTCATTTATTGAGTTCAATGTAATTAAAAATGTTAACAAAATAAAATATCAAATTATTATATCAAATGCAAGTAAATATATTTCAATGATTAAAACAATTTCTATCGAAATAACACAGATTTTTGACAAAAAAGGAACTTTTTAATATTTTTTTAGGGGCTTTCATTCAGAAATATCCTTTTTTTTTTTCATGTTTAATACTGCTACAACCCAAATTCTAAAAATGCTGGATATGACGAGATGTTGGATATGATAAATTGCTCGATATGCTGGATATGATGAGTTTCTCTATATTCTGGATATACTTGATGTGACAATTTTTGCTGCTTTACTGGATTTGGCGATGTTTTGGATATGACGAAGTGTTCGATATGCTGGATATGCTGGTTGTACAAGATATGACATGTTGCTTGATTTGCTGGATATGACAAGTTTCTGGATATGCTAGATATACAAGATATGAAAGTTGTTTGATTTGCAGAATATACAGGTTATGACGAGTTTCTGGATATACAGGATATGAGGAGTTGCTGAATATAATGAGTTGCTCGATATACTGGATAAATTGCATATGAAGAATTCTCAATATGTAGCCCAATTATATGGATGTGACAGTTTTGCGCGATATGAAGAATTGCTCGGCATTCTGTATATGCTAGATATGAGGAATTACTGGATATAACTAGCTGCTCAATATGTTAGATATAGTGAATATGACGAATTGTCTGGCATGATGCATGTACTATATATGACGAATAGGGATTGCAATACCGAATACCGGTATTTTGAGCCATTTGTACAATTTGTAATACCGGTATTCACAAAGTTTAAATACCGGTTTTCGGTATTTACTTGAAATTTAGAATTCTTAACTGCGAAATTTTATTCTTATCTGTGAATTATTATTCAGAATTCTTATCTGTGGAACAAGGTTGTAGTTATGAAAAAGTGTAATTTTTCGATAATTTTTAAATTGGTGAGACTGTTATTCATATTGCATTTGCATATCATACTTTAGAGTTCCAAATATTTTTCAGTTTTATTATATATATGCTCTTAAATAATACCCCATAATAATGAATAAGAATAACTTTGAAGAACATAAAAAATCAGTTGATAATACTTCGGTTTGGTTTCATTATTATTTATATGATGAAAAGAATATGATGGCACAATGTAAAAAATGTTCAAGATTTAACAAATAGAATGGAGGAAGTACAGCGGACTCATACCGCATTTAAAAAAACGAAACATGATACAGTTAAGTGGAAAGAATCTAATTGCTTTGAAGATACAAACTTAAACATAGTTTCTAAGCCCAAGCCATCAAGATTTTAGATTATTTTGAAAAAAAAAAAGATAATTTGGATGAAAATTATAAGTAAAATGACAGCATTAGATGGTTTGCCATTTAGAGTGTTTTTGTGATATTTACATTCTCTAATAAACCTGGCAATAATAAAAAAACACGTATTTTCTTACTTTTTCTAAAATTTCTACTACCGGTATTAAAAAACCGGTATCCCGGTATTAAGATCTGAAAAATACCGAATACCGGTATTGAACTTTTTGGTCCGATACTGCAATCCCTAATGACGAATTGTTGGATACAGAATATGACGAATTATCGATAATGCTTAGCTGTGTTGAATTATTTGGAATGTATAAAATAACCATTCTAAATAAAACGACGACAGAAAATGCATGAAAATATTGACAACAGATTGACATCTTTATGATAGTGATATCAGTTACTCCTTCAAATGCAAAAAGTAAGCCTTATTTGATAACCAAGGGTTATGAGGCAAAAATACTTCTTACCCAGACAGTCCACTTGTCGATGCACGAACTTTTACTTAATCCAAAGCCAATTACATTATATTTATCCATAATGAAAAAGCATTTAGAAAATATCCGGTCAATGAAATTTTTTTTTTAATTAAATAAAATAATTTCCGATATTTTACAGAGCACTGAGATTTATTTTTTTACATAAAAGCTTCTCAACTTTGGCATTTTTCAAATGAAAATTGATAATACGATTTAATACAATTCTTTTCTTTTTTTTTTTCGTGTATGCATTCAAGAATTCTATCCTCTTACATCAATGACAGCGAAATATATTCCGAAGAAAATCGAAAAAATTTGGATTATTTCATTTCTCTTTCCTCAGTCTTCGAAATAATCCAATTTAGATACAAGCGATATAGTTTCTCTATCGAAAACATATTATTCGCAAAGCTCTTTCCATTTCTGAATCAGTCACATTCCGTTTTCATTTCGAAAATTACTATCATTAACTATCAGTGATGTAAGAGAGTGATGAAAGGAAAGGAAGGACATGGAAGTGACAAGCGGAAGAAATCCATTCTAGGCATTTGTAATGGATTTATTGAAGAAGTTATTGACCACATTAAGGCATTAAGCACAGTGAAAATCAAATCATTATCACATCAAAATCCCATGACAATGCCTCAAAATCTGTGATCTGTGTGATCATATTATAAAATGTGATAAATAAAATATGAATTCGTATTGTAAATCCTAAAATGTTATATTTTAATTTTTATCATTGTCATATTTCAATATCATATTTCAAATTTTTTAATGCCCAAATCGTGGCTCACAGTTAAGCTATTGTGAAACAGGCTTCGGGTTTAAGATCCCTAATTAAGACCTGATGGCAGAGTGGCCAAAAAAATGTCCATTTATAATTAAGAGAATAATGTAAATGAACTTTATTTAATATTACTAATATTATTTAATGTGACCTGAGGGGCCGAGTGACTGGCCCCAGGTTTCGGGGTTTCCGAATTCCGGTGGTGCCATGGATGATTTGATGAGTTATGAGATCCACTCTAAACCATGTAGTCTCCTCTAATATAACCCCATAGGCGATCTGTGGGGAGTAGTGCTATTCGCGTCCATAGCTATCTGTAAGTTACGTGTACCTCTCTGGGTAGTGCTAAATAAGTTACAGCAGTTCATCGTTGCAGCCCACTTTTGGACTATTTCAGGGACGTGGTCAATACGACCCCGTCCCTCGGGGCAATTACATGGCAACAAAAATCAAACGCTATATTATTTTCATTTATAAATCTGCAATGAAATATTTGCCAATAGCATTATATTTGTCCATAATAAAAAAACACGCTTTTGGAAAAAAATTACTGTCAATAAAATCCTGCATTTAATCATAAATATATTTCCCTATATTTTACAGAGCACTGAGATTTATTTTTTACATAAAAGCTTCCCAAACTTTGGCTCAAATGAAACATGACAACTACGATGCATTCTTCGTTTTTCGTATGCATTCAGAGAATCTTATCCTCTTACATCAATGACAGCGAAATATATTCGGAAGAAAATCGAAAAATTTGGATTATTTCATTTCTCTCCTCAGTCTTCAGAAATAATCCAATTTAGATACCAGCGATATAGTTTCTCATATCGAGAAAACATATTATTCATCTCGCAAAAACTCTTTCTCATTTCACAGATCCGTCACATTCAGTTTGGCAGCGTTTTCATTTCGAAAAGTACTATCATTAACTATCGGTGATGTATAGAAAGTGATGAAAGGACATGGAAGTGACAAGCCGGAAGAAATCCATTTCTAGGCATTTGTAATGTGATATTTATTGAAGAGGTTATTGACCCACATCAAAGACATTGAGGACGGGAAAAACACTAGAACATCAAAATCATTTTTGATAGAAGATTACAAACTGTGATGAAAAAAACATTATGAATTCTATATTTTTGCAGAATTCTAAAAATGTCATATTTCAATTTTCATCAATGTCATATTTCAATATAATAATTTCAAAATTTTAATACACAAATAACTATGGCACATTGACTCACGACAGCTCTTCATTTTGCCTTTTTTTTGATGTCAATTAGAGCCTGGAGTCTTACGAAAGTTAAAAGTGATTCAAATACATTAATATTAGCACATCAATGCCTTTGAGCAGGAGTTGAAGCACGATCCTGCGAGATTTTCTAAGACGCTGCTTCCTGTCCATGCCGCCCTGTCGTGGCATACAATATATAAAAGTGTGTGGATACACTCAGGCTTCCAAGATTCATTACAGCAAATGCATTCCCATTTATTAATCTCATAGTAAGCATCCTTCAAGAAATTTAAAATGTCACTATGCTTGAAATTTCAAATCATTGAAAAAATGTTAGCAATATGTTAT
>BPLR01017943.1:0-58193 GCA_021605095.1 Caerostris extrusa | reverse complement strand
ACACTTAGTTGTTATTATTTATATATCACTTATTTGATAATTTACTATCACAAAAAATTATCACTTATTTGATAATTTACTCACTAAAGATTACACTTAGTTGATATTATTTATATGTCACTTATTTGATAATTTACTATTACAAAGATTATCACTTATTTGATAATTTACTCACTAAAGATTACACTTAGTTGATATTATTTATATATCACTTATTTGATAATTTACTATCACAAATTATCACTTATTTGATAATTTACTCACTAAAGATTACACTTAGTTGATATTATTTATATATCACTTATTTGATAATTTACTCACTAAAGATTACACTTAGTTGTTATTATTTATATATCACTTATTTGATAATTTACTATCACAAATTCGGAGGGGCCTGATGGCCGAGTGGCTAGCGCTCTGGTGCTCGGTACCACAGGTTTTGGGTTCGAGTCCCGGGGTGCCCTGTATGTTTGTAGTGGTTTAGAATCCACTTTAAACCGTAGGTCCCGGTCCTAATAGGATCGTAGAGCGCTGCGGGGACATTGTTACTACGCGTCCGCGGCTTATCTTCAAGTTACACGCACCCCCTGGCTAGTGCAAAGTGAGTAACGTATATTCAGCCCTTATGACATAAAAGATCACTGTCTATTGCCAACTGCATTAGAAAAAAAAATATCGAAAAATCACAAAACATGCGAAAATTAAAATTTTATTGTATTATATGTAAATTATGTTATATTGTTATATTATTTTATTATTAGTTATATTCTTAGTGTTGTTGTTTCTTCTCCCACTTGATAGCAACGTCTAGAACAGGGGTGGCTAACCCGCGGCCCGCCTTAAATATTTTTCCGCCCCTTGAGATTTATCACACTTTTACAACTTATTTATTTTATAATGGCCAAAGTAGTGAAAACAATGTATTAAAAAATTCATTATGTAGACATCCATATATTCCAAAATTAACTGCCGAAATTATGAGAAAAAATTCACTTTGATTTTTAAGTAATATTCTTGCGAATATATGACAGATATTGCCTGTTTTATTTATGAGTTTACAGTTATGAGTTAGCAGAATAATTAAATTATATTCCGGGAACTCATGATGCATCTTGGAAGATCTAAAATAACAGGTTATATGTTTCACTTTAAGTGACCTCAGTGACGTAGTGACCTTCTTTATTCCCTAGATACGCAAGTTGTTAGCGCTTTTGGCTCAACTTAAACCTGTGAATTGTTTTTTTTTTTTTCCTAAAATGAAATTGATCCAACACAAAACACGCTCAAGCCTAACGGGCGCTAATCTGGAACACCCATTACGATGTGTAAAGGCCCAAATTGAGATCAATTTTCAAAAGCTAAAGTGAAAGAGTGGAGAAACAAATATCACACTAGTAAAATAAATATTTTTTAATGATTTCATTTTTTTTTATTTCGTTTATATTTAAATATTTGTTGTATTTCATTTTTAGTGCTATGTATTTCTTTACAATGTTCGTTTAGTATCATATTATCTATGTTTACATGCAAGAATAATAGCAAACACAAAAATAATAACTCATTATGGTTCAATTTTGCACTCCAAAAGATGTATATAGTGGGTCTAAATCTAATATAGGGATATATAATTTTATATGCGGCCCGCAGAGTTAGGGGAGGAATTTCCAAAGTGGCCCGCTACAGTATTTGGGTTGGCCACCCTGATCTACACCAATTCTAAGAATCCATGTGGTCTCATGGAAGGAGGAGATCAACTTCTATTGTGAAGGAACACCAGTAGGTAGAGGTCTGACTTGGCTTAATGACGCTGACTTTTTTATGGGTTAGGATTGTCAGTTCTAGCCCAACGTTCTATAGTCGTGTTAGACCGGAAAATACAGCTTAAAATGGATTCCGAACCATTACAAACATCCATGACACTACCAGGATTCGAACCCGAAACCTGTAGTCCGAGCGCCAGAGCTTTAGTCACTTGCCCGTCAGTCCCCATTGCATCTTCCAATTTTCTTATACTTTTGTTTGCATTTCATGGGAATATAAACAAAAAAGTAATGTTGCTATGATTTTGGTATTAATATTTGTATGATACATTTTTTATAATACATTAGAAAACTTAAACTATAAAATGTATGAAATATAGACAGTATTTGTTTTACAATTTGTCAAGTATTATCAAATTAGTTTTAAAATTTTTAAATGTTTGAAAATATTTTAGAATCTGTACGATACACGAGATCTTAGCATATGCAATTCAAATTATGTATTTATGTTAACGAATTTGCGATCTTTTATTACTTTAAGCTAAATCATATCTTATGGAAATTAATTTTGACAATTTTAATTTAATTATACTTAATTATATGCTACCATATCGATTATCAGTTCTCAGTTGACTTGACTTGACTAGATTCTTTGAGACGTATGCTCTCTATTGCTGTTTCATCTCTATTTATCAAAATGCTGTTGTAAAATTCTTTTATCTTTAATATTTTAACAGTGAAAAGTAATTCTTTATAAAGGATCCACTCAGTTCTCAGTTAAATATCTATAATTTCTGTGTCAATAAATATAAGTATATTCCGGCCAAAAAAAGCCAAATCTTCCTTACTTTAAATATTTTTTTTTTTTGTTCTAATGCAGCTGGCAAACTCTTAGACACTTGTTCTTGGATGCCTTAAGGCAAGCGCTGCGTAGACATTACTCACTTAGCACTACCCAGGAGGTGCGTGTCGCTTGAAGATAAGCCACGGACGTGGAATAACAATACCCCGTAACGCTCTACGATCATGTTAGACCGGGACCTACGGTGTAAAGTGGATTCCGAACCACTACAAACATTTCCGCCTGGATTCGAACTTGAGAACTGTGATACAGAGCGCCAGAGCGCTAGCCACTCGGCTATTCAGGCCCCTTACTTTAAATATTAAAATAGAGAAAAAATAAGAATTTTAATTGCTTTCTTATAATATATAAGATTATATATATATATATATATATATATATATATTAATTGCTATAATTATCACGGTGTATAAGCCTAGTATCAGCCGTAATAATATCACCGCGTATAAGCCTAGAATTTTTAGAACATTTTTAAAGCTAAATATGGGGATCGGCTTATATACGGATAGGTTTTATCTCGAAAAAGTTTTGGAACTTTGGCGTTAGACGAGAAAAAAATGATACATCGCCAAATATCACTAAATAAAGCACATTTTTATTTCATTAGGTTTTATTTCTGTAAACCAAATTAGATAATTACTTAATTTATTATTATACAAATTATTAAAATATGATGATAGTAAAATTTGCGCACGACTAACAAAAAATCAAAAAACGTACTCGGGAAATAATATTACAATACAATAAATAATGAACTTCCTATAACTTCTTTTTTTCATTTTGTCTTATTTATAGGCTTTAAATTACATAATCAGTTATTTCTTTAAACCAAATGAGATAATTATTTCACCATCTTATCGAGATTTATATTAATAGTTTTAATGTAATTATGTTCTATAATAGCCTTCCATATGTAATGCGAATCGGCTTATATTAGAAATATACTGTATATTCTCAGTATTCTGCGTTTTGATACCTATAGGTATATTATGGTATTTTGCGTTCCGTTACCTATACGGTGTATTACGGTATTCTGCAGTTTTGACCGCTGTCCATTCGACGTCTCTAAATGTTTAACGACTTTCAGTTTCGTCGGTTCAAATTTATATATAGCGAATACTATTTTTATCTATTTATTAAACAAACTGATTATTTGTTCTGCAATCTCGTTTTTTTTTAAATTTTAATATTAGGGTTTTCTTAATATTTATGTTCTGACAAATAATATATAAAAAAAAAAAAAATTTTAAAGTCAAATCCTACTTTTTTTCACACTATTGCAGAAAGTTCTTTATAAATCATTTTCATCCATTTTTTAAGTTTATCTGGAGCCATCTTTTGGTAGATATATGCCACTTAAATCTAAAAAAAAAAAAACTAAAATTAATTAATTAAATTTAATTTATGAATTAATATTTGAAAAACTGTATTAACATCCAGTGTCATCCACTAAAAGTTCAAAAAATGTATTTGAATTTGAGTGGATGAATAAAAAGTATTTTATTAACGATTGAAAATTTGAACAAGATATATATAGGGAGAGGGCGAGCTAATAGAAGGAATTGAATAAATACAATGCTGGCCAGCGAAATGCAACATAATGAAGAACAAGAGGGATAACATAATGTTCAAAGATGATATAGTTGAAAATTCGACTCTATTTCCAGTTGAGGAACGCGAAGGAATCAGTATTTTGTTTAGTTTTCTAGATTGACATATTCCACCCCACAGTACAACGAGAGAAGTTTTGAATGTTTCCTTGCGTATGACAGTTCCTATGCTTGTGCCGGTAAGGGCGGGTCCACATTGTATATAGGTGTGGCTGGGTTGAGATACTTGAGGCACAGGTTTGAGAGCTTCTAGGTTTATTTACACACAAACAAACACCACACAAATACAATTTAACACAAACAATATTTAACATTTTCAAAGTTTTTTTTTTTGTTCTAATGCAGCTGGCAAACACTTAAACAATTGTCTTTGATGCCTTAAGGCAAGCACTGCGCAGACGTTACTCACTATGCATTACCCAGGGGGCGCGTGTAACTTGAAGATAAGACACGGACGTGGAGTAACAATGCCCCGCAACGCTCTACGATCCTATTAGGACCGGGAACTACTGTTTAAAGTGGATTCCGAACCACTACAAATATCCATGGCACCGCCGGAACTCGAACCCGAAACCTGTGGTACCGAGCGCCATAGCGCTAGTCACTCGGCCACTCAAGCCTCTACTTTCAAAGTAAAAGACCGATAATTATAGCTTCGTTGAAGGATGACTCTTCAAGCGGAAAACTGATACTCGGTTACGCTTAGGGTGTGTAATGAAGCACAGAGTTACTTTAAATATACTTCATCTAGGTGTAAGGCTAAATAGAACGCAGGGTTGCGGTAAACGGAATTACTCGGATGAGAGACTGTGTAGACCAACTAAACGTTCCTTAGAGGAAGCAAATGTTTGCACTATACAATTGTTTTGTGCCACGAATTTCTGGTTCGAGTCCCGGGTGCCATTGATGCTTGTAGTGGTTCGGAATCCACTTTAAATCGTAGGTCTCTGTCTAATATGACTGTAGAGAGATGGGCGTAGGGCTGACAACCCTACCCAGTAAAATGAAAACATCTTCTGTCTAGAAATCTGCCAGTAGACAAACGGCCTTTGCCCATCATGGGGCTCTTTCGCCAATGAAAAGAAGAAGATGCAGTTTCAACTGAGAAAATAAAAAAGTAAACCAATTCTAAAAAGGAAAATATTTAGAGATTGCTTGGCAATTTGGATAAAATAATATTACATTAGCTTTGCATATATATAAAGGTTGTAAATAATATAAATTAATATTAAAATAATTAATTTTAATTATTTTTTAATTATTTTTCTAAATTAATTAAAAGAGTTTTGGAATGATCTGGCACGTAGTGCGTTTATTTATTTGAAATCCTATCAGTGGCGCCTAACTAAAACTTTGCAATTCCAGGTATAGGCTTGATAAATCCGTAGGTGGTAAATTCTAACTATTAGGTTTAAAAATAGAGTGCTGATCTAATATATCTCTTATGGAAAAATGACGATTGTTTGTTCCAAATTTGAGATTGAAAAGTGCAGATGAGTAACAGTGCTTCTTCTAGTTGTCTTCCTAGAGAATGCTGCATTTACTAATTTTAGTGGTCTATATCTTCAATCAAAGAGTCCGACATTTGAAACAATAACATTTACCAAAAGTTATATTTGTATAGATTATCTTTTTTCATTCATATTTTTAACAAAATACTGTTTTGAATTTATGAATTCTATATTTAAAGATATGTTAATTTTTCAATATTGAATAAAATTGAAAAAAAAGAAATAAAATTCATGAATTAATTAAACTTTTAATGCATTATTTATCTCCCAGACAGCAAAAAATAATATTATCCTCAGTAGGTGCTCGAATAAATAGCATTACTAGGATTTAACACGATCATTTTACTTTCTTATCTATCGAAGATTAAAGTTACTTAAGCAATAAAATGAATTTTGAAATATATTTAATTATTTCATCGTGAAGATTTTCTTTTTAAAATAATATATATATTATATTTATATTTTTTCATTCAACCTTTAAATTTATTCGAGAAAAAAAACTTAAAAGCAAAATAAAATTTTGAATGATTAGAAAATTTACAAAGCATTAATTAATTAGCTTGCTTTTAAAAATCATACATCACATAAATTTTTTTTATTAATTCTAATTTTATCTTCGGAAATTGTTAGTTTTTCTTAGTAATATTCTTTTCTCATTAATTTTACTGAATAGAATAGATTAATATAAAATAAAAAGTTTTTCAACTGCTCTTTTTAAAATGTATGCTAATCAAATAAATTTCTCCACTAAAAATTAAATAATTTTTCGAAGATGAATGAATCAATAAAATAAATGACTTGCTAAAAATAGATTATTTTACTAATGCTTTATATTCGCCATTATTTATTTATTTATAGTTTGTTATATTGAACTATAAATGGACCTAACGTATGGATATATATATATACACTTAAGAGCCAAAACATTATGACCACCCCTACATTTTGCAATGAACTCGTCTGGATGACGTGGAAAGCACGTGATTAGGTGGAAGTGGTATTTAACTGGTATTAAATGGTGGTATTAATCCATGCCAACGCGGGTTGAAGCTGTGTTGCGCGCCGAAGGTGGGCCAACTCGTTATTGACAGGTGGTCATGTTTTGTTTTGGTGTATCGATGTATATATATATATATATATATATATATATATATATATATGTCATGTATATATGTATATATATATATACAGGGTGATTATAATTAAAGTCCCACTTACCAAATGCTGTAAAAAAGAACCACTCATCAAAATGAGTTCAAATGTGAACTGAAGATACTTGAAAAAGGTGGAAACGGTACAGCATCAAAAGTTCTATTAATAGATGGCGCTGTAAAAGCAGTATAAAGCAAGTGAATTCGGCTTCCATTATTATTTTGTATCGCAATTACAACGTATTTGGCATGAGGTGCACATTAAACCATCTGTAGTGTTCGATGTGCTTGATTGTTTCGGTTTTTCAACGGAAAAAATGACTTTCCAGTCATTCAACAGTTATGGCACTGTTATTGGAAAGCCCAATGAGAAAAATCGGTAGAACTGAGAAGATGGAAAAATCAGTAGAACTTCTTTTTTTTTTTTAAATATTTTTGATACCTTAACCGTTCCCCCTTCCTCATGTATCTTCAGTTAAAATTTGAACTCATTATGATGAGTGGTTCTTTTTTACAACATTTTAAAAGTGAGACTTTAATTATAATCACCCTTTATATATATATATATACACTCAAGAGCCAAAACATTATGACCACCTGTCAATAACGAGTTGGCCCACCTTCGTCGCGCAACATAGCTTCAACCCGCCTTGGCATGGATTAATACCACCATTTAATACCAGTTAAATACCACTTCCACCTAATCACGTGCCTTCCACGTCATCCAGGCGAGTTCATTATAAAATGTAGGGGTGGTCATAATGTTTTAGCTCTTGAGTGTATATATATATATATGTGTGTGTGTGTGTGTGTGTGTGTGTGTGTGTGTGTGTGTGTGTGTGTGTGTGTGTGCATGTGTATTTATGTAATAAATATAAAATATATTTTTAAAAGGATTTAGGTGTTTGTAGTTTCTGTTCATTTAAAAAACAGAGTTGAGATGGTATGAATGGGGGAAAGTAGGAATTCAATATTAAGAGGATTTTTTTGTTGGACATTTACACGGTGTTATACTTTTCATTTTCATTTTCCATGTTTAGAAGATGATGGCATTAGATATTTTTAACATTTTACTAACAAATAAATTATATTTAATGCTAAAACCTTTGCTTTTAAATTTTATTTTTGTTTTACCATCTTAAAAATAAGCAAAAAATATCATTTTTTTTTCTTGTTTTTAAGATAGTATATTATATTATATATACATACATCATTCAAATTAAATTTAATTTAATATGTTTGTGATTTGAATAAATTGATAAAAAATCTCCATATGTGTTAAAGTTCAATCAAGGCGCTCTAAAAGATGATTAATATACTTTTATTTTTCTCTTATCTTTAGTTTTTGTCTTAATATTTTTACAATTTTAATTTTATATTATTTCACAAAAAACACTTATTAAAATTTCGATTAATTAATAAATTACATTAATTTAAAGTTTATTCAAGCTAAATAAACATTTTATTAAAAATTCGTACTGGTCGCTTAAAATATTGATCTCACATAATTTTTCATAATAGAGTGTTTCATATTTAAGTTTGCCTAAAAATATTTATTAGTTAATTATTCTGATTTTTTTTATTTTATATTGACTTATTATTATTATGATTATTAGGAATTTTTAAATTCAATTGACGAATAAATTGAATTAAATACCTTAACAGTTCGATAGATAGATAAATGTAAAAATGTAAATAAAATATTTATTTATCTGTCATGTATATGTATCACAAAAATATACCTAAAAATTCAAACTCATATATATATATTTTTTTTTATTTATAAAAATTCAACTTTTTCATCTCATCAACATACCCTAATTTAAAAATGCTGTAAGTTTTTTTTTTTCCTCATAATATTTCTCCTTGGTCGTAAAAAAACGCCTCCTTAAATTCCTTGCTAGTTTGAATTCTATTTATACATCATGCTGAAATTTATGATTTTTTCTTTTTAATATTTCTTCTTACGAAAAAAACGAGTGGTGTTTTTTTTTTTTTTTTAAAAGACGAAATACAACATGCTCCTATTATGACACGCATGTTTCTGTATTCATTTATTTCACGATTTTTATTTTTACATCGTAAAATGTTGATTTTTATCCATCTTAATATTCTTAGCGGATGCCATTAATATATTTTTTAAATCCTTTAATTTTTTGTGTGAAGATGCTTAGAATCCTCAAATAAAAATTTAAAAGTCGTGTTTATTTTGATATTGATTTTGTTTTTTTTTTTTTTTTTTTTTTTATTAATATTACGAATTTCTTTTCCCTTCGTCCTTTTTTTTTTATAGTTTCGTATAAATTCAGACATAAAATTTAAAAATAAATAAACATTTTAATAAATGGTAGAATTTTTACAGCTGGGAAACAATGCTTAAAAAGAAAATAGGAATAATAGATATAAATTTAGAAGAATAATAATTGTGTGTAGATTAAAACAGATGATTTTTTAAAAAATAAATAATTTTAAATAAAATAGTCTTAAAATAAAATTAAAATTAGTTAAAATTAAATAATTTTAAAATTATTTTAAATTAAACAATTTAAAAATTATTTGAAATTAAATAATTTTAATATACCTTTTAAAAATTATTTTAAATTAAATAATTTAAAATGCACGACATTGCTTCAGATGTTTTTTGTTTATTGAATGTATTTATTTTAAAAACCAATCCTTAGCAAAATTGGATTATCTTTAAGATTTCAATAACATAAACATAATGGATTTCAACATAAATTTAAATTAAATAATTTTTAAATAATTTTAAATTAAATAATCTGTAAATAATTTTAAATTAAATAATTTAAAATAAATAACGTTGCTTTATTATGTTTTTTTGTTTGTTTGTTTATTGAATGCATTTATTTTAAAAAACCAACCTTTAACAAAATTGAATTGTTTTTAAGATTTCAATAACATAAACGTAATTGATTCACATAAAAACACAATAACATTTAAAAAATAATTTAAATAACATATTGATTCAAACCGTTAAAAAATATGCAAAAGGTAATATGTTTTTAAAAGATGTTATTCTTTTGATATAAATAAAAAACTATCAATAATATCCGTCTTTTTAAATTTCAAATGTATTTAAATGTGCCAAAAATGAAAAGTGGAATCTAAATAATTAAATTCTTTATTTAATATTTAGATAAAATACATTTTAAATAATATTTCATTTGCTAAATATACTTTTCTAAATCCATTAATTCGTTTAATATTGTGGCTAATAATATGCAGTATAATGATCATTGATAAAAATAACGATTAACGTTTGAATAACGATGATAACGGTGATTAACAATTTAATCATTCATAAGCAAAAGACAATTCATCGTACTTTGAATATTTCATTGTTAAATATACTTTTAATATTTAATATTTTTTATTATTCTTTATATAATATACTTTTTTAAATATTTAATATATTTATAATTTTACATTTGTTTATATTTAAATCATTTAATTCGTTTAATATTTTGGCTAATAATATGCATTATAACGATCATTGATAAAAAAAAAGATATTGATTAACGACGATAACGGTGATTAACGATAGTAATCGTCATAAACAAAACACAATTAATCGTATTCTGAATATTTCATTGTTAAATATACTTTTATGAACTCGTTTAATTTGTTTAATATTTTTGGCTAATAATATGCAGTATAACGATCATTGGTACATTAACGATGTAATCATTCATAAACAAAAGACAATTCATCGCACTGCCTATGACTGAAAAACTCGTCGTAAACAGTACGACGAGAAACATATAAAAAAATTAATACTTCCGGTAAATTTGTAGGATATTCTCATAGCATTATTTTCGCTTTGCAAATAGCCCACAAATAATTGATTTAAACGGTAAAAAAAAATTACAAAAAAAGTTAATATGTTTTTAAAAGACGCTATTCCTTTTTAATATAAATAAAATAAGTAATATAAAAAATTATTTAATGTCAATTCCTATTTTTTTTTTCACTATATTGCAGAAATTAATTTATAAATAATGTTGAAATTTCCCTCTTACATCTGGCGCCATCTATTGGTAGATACATGCAACTTAAATTTAAAAAAATAAAATTAATTAATTAAATTTAATTAATGAATTAATATTTAAAAAAACTGTATTAACATCCAGTGTCATCCACTACAAAGTTGTATGTATGTATTTGGAACTTGAATGTATGAATAAAAAGTATTTAATGAACGATTGGAAATTTGAGCAAGATATATATATAGGGAGAGTATGAACTAATAGTAGGAAATGAAAAAAGCTATCAATAAGAATGATTTTTTTTTATATTTCAAATGTATTTAAATGTAACAAATCTGAAAAGAGGAATCTAAATAGTTTTCTTCTTTACTCCATAATGTAGATAAAATATATTTTAAATTAAAAATTTCTAAATTTTGTTAAATATGCTGTTATAAGTCTTTAAATATTTTTAATATTTTGGCTAATAATATACAGTACGCATAACGATAAGTTCAATCATAAACAAAAGGTAATTCATCGTACTACTTACGACTTAAAAACTCCTCATAAGCAATACGACGAGAAACATAAAAAAAAAAAAAAAAAATTAATACTTCCGGTAAATTTGTTGGCCATTCTCAAAGCATTATTTTGATTTGCGGTCTCACCCGAGTCACAAGTTTGTGTATAAAAATGCTTATGCCAGCAATAACTTATCTTTATTACTTTACTCAGCTTTTTTTCGTTATTTATGATTTCGCTGACAATGTCAGTTGCTATTCGTTTTCCGTCTGACAAGTTCTTAGACACTATTTTTCTTCTTTTCTTTTCTTTTATATTGACCGGGAAAAAGAAAAAAACAATGCCATCTTCAAATGAATGAAGAGGAAAAAAAAAATACCCATTTCTCTCTCTGATGTTTGACATTGCATTGAAGATAATTATAAACATTTTCCGAAGTAATTGTCGAAAGTGCATCAGGCAGATGGTGCAAAATAATTCAATAAAAATGTTTCGTTTGGTATTTTTTTTTTTAAAAAACAAAAATGGACTCCACCCCGTTTTGGTAAAAGGAATACATTCATAAATTATTCCTTTCAATGTCTGCCTTTTCCGTGTTTGGATTCGTCAGATAAATTCAATTAAATAGAAACATGTATTTTTAATTAATATGGAATTGTAATATTAAACAAATGCATTATGAATACATTACTTTTTTAATGTTACTGTAAAAATATTGTTCTGTGCTTTTTACTGAAATTATTATATGTATTATGTTTAAATTTATAAAAATACTTCTAGAACTACATTAGTTGTTAACTTATTCAAAATTTTATATCATTTGAATTAGTATGCACACATTATAATTTTTTTAATTAGGGAAAATTTTTGTTTTACCTATGAATACAATATTATTATATATTACTGTAAAAATAGTGGGTACTTACGTATTAACGGTATCTTGGCGACAGACTTGGCGGTTTTTAAGTGTCGCCAATCTAACAGCTACTAAGGTTACCAAACCAATAGAATACATTGGTGCAACTTAAAACCGCCAAATCTGTAGCTGCGGTTGGCGCGTGTGCTCTTTATTGGTGCAACTGTCGCCAAGGTACCGTTAATACGTAAGTACCAAATAGTGTTTTGTGTTTTTTACAGAAAATATTATATATATTACGTTCAATGTTTTTAAAAAAAGCTTATAGAATCACAATAGTTTTAACTTATTCAGCGTTTTATATCATTTGTATTCTTATGTATATATTATGATATTTTTAATATTAGGAAAGTTTTTGTATTACCAAAACCAATAGGTAAAATGAGCTATTAACTATTTATAAAGCAGTTTTGAAATCATAATTTTATCATTTAATAAAAGCGAAAAATAATTATCATTAATTTTTATTTTTGATTGATGGTAGGGAGTATTACTTAAATATGGTGGGTTTTTTTATACAAATGAACTTCTAATATCAAATATATATAGAAAAGATGTTATTATTATATCCGATTCACAAATAATTAAATAAAAGTCAAATAAGTAAAAACCTTTCTTATCTAAAACACATCTACAAATTCTCTAAAATTTGATTATGATTTTTGATGATTTTTTACAATAATATGATTTTTGATTTTTACATGAATATTCATTTTTTTATTTTTTACTGAACTGATAGAAATGCAAAAGTGGTAAATTCAGATATTGCTATAAATATAGCACCTCTGTTCAAAACTCAATAGATTTTATAAATATGATTGTAGGATATCCCATATATGCTTTTGATGGTTAATAATTTATTTGTGTTCATAATTAATTTCAATGAATTTGGTAAGTATCTAAATAAGAGCACTTGATCATTGGTTGTTTTATGTTTCATATCAAGAAAAAAAACCATACTTGTCATCTTAATTAACATTTCTTATGAGTAGGACAAATAAAATTGCCATCATTATATTAATATATATCATTGTATAAACGGGATATTTAAAAATGTAACGAGAATTATGCTAACATGAGAAATTTCAATAAAAAATGTCAATTAAAAATTAATTAGGTACTTATGTATTAACGGTACCTTGGCGACAGACTTGGCGGTTTTTAAGTGTCGCCAATCTTCGCAAAAAACCGGTTGGCGCGTGTGCTCTTTATTGGCGCAACTGTCGCCATACCGTTAATACGTAAACCATTAATTATTCTATTCAATTATTTCTGCATATTATTAAATTTAAACACAGTTATACAGTACGTATAAGCTCCAAGCTTGTTCTAAATAATTTTATTCAAATCTTTTTTTGAATAAGTATTTTTATTTTGTTTAAATTTAAATTTAAATATTTTGGAAAATCTCCTTTTTCCAACAATATTTGAGAAGAACATGTTTAAGATAATCAGCAAACTATTTTAAGCTAGCTAGAAATTTATATATATATATATTATTTATTTCTTTCATTTAAATGGAGGAACAACACTTCTCCTTTAACCGTATACTTTTATCTGTTATAATTTCATAATATCTAAAATTTAAAAAAAAAAAAGATTTTAGGGAATCTGACGTCATAAAATATCTACATGATATTAACAAAAAAGATAATATGGGATGTTTTATTTTTAAGTGACTTTTAATAGTATTTTTAAAAAGTAAATATTACGTGAATGATCAGCTACTTAATCTAATGAAAGTTTGAATGGTTGAACATCTGCAAAAGTTATGCAAGTAGACATTATCTGACAAGAAAAATACCTTTTTCAATGAAGCTCGCTCTGGAATACAGTTTATGAATAGAAACACCAGACATAATAAATACCCAGTGTTTACATTAGGTGGAGTCTGTTTACTAGTTATGAGCTACGGTATATGTTTCTATTGGAAAAAGGAAAAGAAAAACAAGTTTCGCAAGTTCATGCACATGAAATACATATTTAGCACAGAAGGAAAAAATAATAAGTAAACTAAATATATAATACCCTATAAAATAATAAATATAGCCAAGAAATAAAGACGATAGTTGATAAGGAAAAACAATTTGTACATTGTGAGATAAGTATTTTGAAAAAAAAATTGTATCCTCAGAATAAAAGCAAGAATCTACGTTTACATGACTAAAATTGAAGAAATTACAACAGACACCATCCAATAACTTGGAAGTTCAATTAGAGATATTAAACCATGGTAGATTATACCATTATTCTAAGACTAGATATCTGTAGTAAGTTACATAATATGAATTGAATAAGAGTAGGCTAGTGTTGAGCGTTAGGTTATGACATGCATAAAATAATGCATTACCTTACTATATAGAGATATAAAAATAATTAATTAATATTTATATATCTTTTGTTCTTAATGATATCATGAAAAATAATTATAATAAAAGACCTTTTAATCAATATTCAAAATTATGATCAAAGCTTTAACGATTGTCTGACAAAAATGGTATTTATCAGTGTACTGAACACATCAATCCTTTGAAATTATACTAATAGTAATTTACAAATATTTTCAACGTTACAATTTAATGTTATAATATTCAAAAATTGTATTAACTTTGAAAGGATCTACTAGAATAGGCCTGATTTCTAAAATAAAAATTCACTTAAGTCACTTTAGATAAAAGAACTGGTTATAAGTTCAGAAACTTAGTTTAACATAAGAAAAATATCAAATAATTGTAAAGCAGTATAAATTAATTAGGATAACACATTGCATGATTTAGTGAAATAAACATTATAATAATAAAATATAATAGTAATAATGAAGATTTAAAAATGTTACCAACAAAAACAATAGACATGAATTTCTATTTTCTACCTTTCAACAGTTTTTAAGATATAGTGATATAATTGTCACATTATCAGGTAAAGAAACTGTATATAGTATTCATGTATAGTTTTATTTTACTTAATTTTCATCTTGAGTCAGATTTTTTGTAATTATAATAACATAAATTTCCCCTTTAAATAAACTTATTATTAATTTAAAGAAATATATTTATTGCTTTTAATATTTTCCAATTTATCATTTAACACACACGTCTTCTCTATTGCTTAAAAAGTTTTTAAGCTGTCAATATAAATCAGTTCATTTAGCATTGTATTTAAACATGCAATTGCTAAATGCTTAGTATTTCTAGATAAATATCAATGAACATCATGACAGTATAATTTTCTAATGAATGCAAATCTTCTGAATATATTCTCTGTTTATTTACAAAAAAAAAAAAAGATTAAATTGCTTTAACGGTGTAACTGCACATAATAAAATGATCGGTAAGTTACGTTTTTCTTTAAAATTATTTAGAATATTTCTTTATAATATTTAGAAGTCGAATTCTTTAAAATTATTTTGAATATTTTAACTTGAATGTCTAGTAGAAATAAAATTTGCAAGAGATTTAACGCTGCGAAACATTTGAAGGAATCTTTTGAACATGAAACAGGGTTCGTGCTTCAGCGAGCTTCATATCTGTTTCCAAGATTTTAAACGAAGCTAATTTTGTATATTTCTATGAAGAATGGGGACAAAGAAATATTGTCTCAGGAAATAGAAAGGAAAAGAGTAAATTTAATACTTTTGAGCCAAAAGGCATCAAGCAAAAAGAAATGTTATACATTTTTGAAAATTTGTGTTCTTAATTAATACATTGTTATGAAATATATATTTTTTGCTTTTTATTTCTTAGTTTTTCATGCCAGTGCGTTTAATATATATCGTATTTTGTTTTCTATCACGAACATTTTACTGTTGTTTTTCTCGTATATGTAAATAAAATTAACAATAAGCATTTTTTTAATATATCGTTAAAATAATTAACTAATTTAAGAAAACGTTTCTTAGCATTAAAGATCTTATTATCATGTGTGAGAACATGATGTTGCCCTGGTTAGGGTCCGTGACGTTATTTGAAAATGAGGGTCACGCAAATAAAACTCCATTGCAAAATTTTGGCGAAAAATGGTACTTTTGGGCCCTTAACTCTTGAAATGCTTGATAAATAAGATTAGTCTTAAGGAATTTTCTGGAGAATTTGGCTTTTTCTTTTTGTAGTATTTTGTAGTATGGTTATGGTTTTGTTTGTCAGCTGCGTTAAAAAGAAAAAAAGTAGTATGGTTTTGAAGCACATTTGTATATCCAATAGCTATAAGTACTCGTAGTGCATGGATCCATTCCTTTTGACATTTCACATTTATCACTTTTTTGGCATTTTCCGTGCTTATTGAGCCGTATAGATCTTCTTATTGTATTTGGAATACTTCACTCTTCATTTATGCATAGAATTTTCAAACTTTGATATATTCTTTTGCACATTGAATGTTATAGTGTTTCTTGTAGAATAGAATACGTCATTCTTCATTTATGACTAATATTTTCAAACTTTGTTATATTCTTTTTTGGCTATTGATTGTGATAACGTTTCTTGTAGAATTTGGAATACTTCATTCTTCATTTAAGGCGACATTTATCTTACTGTTTGCATATTCTTTTAGAGATACTTGAACAATTCATTCTTCATGAAGTTCTTGATTTTTTTCAACATTGCTATATTCATGTGGCTATTGAATTTGACCATTCTTGTAGTATTCCAATCAATTGCTCCATGTATTCTTGTGCATTATTAAACATTGGCATATTCTTGAGTTTATTCATTCGTTCTCGAATGCTCACACATGATTAGTTGAAAATGACGAGCAGATTTCAGTTGCTCGTATTTTTGTTTCACATTCTTTTTGACCCGGAGGGACGTGTGTTCCATTCATGTATCCAACGAACAGTTCACCAACGGGTAAGGGAAGGATTTCACCTTCCATGATGACATTTAGGGGTAATTGCCCCACATATGTAGGTCATCGAAAAGAAAACCAGTAACATACTTCTATCTCAAGTCACAAAAAATAATAAATGATCATTCTAAAGGAGAAATTATGTTTGCAAGTGGCCATGATTCATTTCCAACATACCTAAAAATATTTAACCTTTAAGAAGATGATTTCTTCTAATGTTCATAAACTGGAGAATCATTCCATTATAAAACTAATTGTCCTCTTACAGAATAATGGCATCTTCAAAACCCCTCTTAAAATTTTTATTAAAGGGCACATAAATATAACAGTCAGAAAGAAAATCATCGATTTAATGAACTTTATACAGTCATTGATGCCAAAATGAACAATTAATGATTCCAAAAAAAATTATATATCTGAAATATAATTGAATTCTCTGAGCCTATTCCTTCATATTCACCAAAGGTAATTTATTATTTTATATTCCGTCGATTGATGTTATAATATTTTTGTATAATATGCCACAATATATTTTTCGTGCCACATTATATTTTGTTTATCTTGCCAAACTATATATTTCAAAATTTTGCGTCTCATTTTATAATCATTTGTTTATTTCAAAATATATACCTTTCGTTTCACTTATGTTTATGTTAGTTATATAGTACAGCATAATATTTTTCTTTTCTATATTATAATTTATTATATTCTCGTAATTCTATAATTCAAAGTTTTTTTTTTTTATTATTATTATTATTTACGATTGTCATCTTTTTAATTGGTAGGGCGAGTGCATATACTCCCCCATACATATAGCCCTGGGTACTTGTAGTAGGTGTAGAGTAAAGTAAAGTGTGACTGAAATGCGGAGATGGTTAATGTATTGCAATTGCCATTTAATATTCTGAAAGCAGTAACAACAGACGTAACCAGATAATTCAAATCTCTACCCTCCTACACACTAATTCGTGCACAGGTTATCACTGGGCAAGAATCGGACAGTGTTACGCATTGTAACCATGTACAATGCTTGATAAAAGAGCAGGAGAGGAATCATTTCTAAGTGAATATTAATGGAACTAAATAACATGTGTCTTCAATAAGAAAATGAAACCAAGTAAATTCATTCCATGCAGGCTAATTGTAAATGCTATATGCTCGAAAATACTTTCACAGCAGTATAAAGCCTCCTTCTTTCGTACGGCACACCTCATGTCTATAGAAACCATCACTTTTATCCTATATCACATTAGCTCATGCTCATAAACACTTCATCTAACCACTTTATCAATTCTAAGTGAATGCTAATGAAGAACTAAATCACATGTGTTTTCAATAAGAAAAAATGAAATCAAGAAAATTCAATCCATGCAGCCTAATTGTAAATGCGATATGCTCACAAAATACATTCATAACATGGAGAATCTTTTTCTTAAAGCACCTCATTACTATAGAAAACATCACTTTTCTCCATTAGTTTATTATCTCAGGCTCAAAACCACTTTAAAATAAATAAATAAAAATCATTTACTTATTGTGGCTTTTTTTCATATATATTAAATAAAAGGCTGCAGCTTAAAAATATTTTAACCTTTCTGTTAAGTAACAAATGTTGCTTGTTTCTATCGTACAAAATGGAGTGATATTTTTTTATATTTTCTTTATATAATATAATTACATGAGCTGCTTAAAAATACAATTGCTAATTACACCATATTATACTTTCACATTTGCTTTATTTTGTTACATAAATAAATTATGTAACACATACAATGCACTTGCATAACTCGAATTTATTGAGACAGCAATTGAGACAGCATCTGACTAAGTTGTGCAATTCGAAAAATTCTTTTTAAAATCATGGAAGGATGAATTGAGGAAGATTGAGCTCTATTTCTACAATGCTGTTTATGCTAATGATTTATGTCGAACAATACAAAAGTTAAATGAATTGAAAGCTAAAGCACATGTGTTTTCAAGAAGAAAATGAAACGAAGAAAATTCAAATAATACAATCTAATTGTAAAAGCGATATGCTCATAAATACTTTAACGACAGTATAGACCCTCTTTTTTTTTTTTTTTAATTCCTTCTATTAACTCACACTCTCCCTATATATATCTTGTTCAAATTTTCAATCGTTCATAAAATACTTTTTATTCCTTCACGTAAGTTCAAATACATTTTTGAACTTGCAGGGGATGACACTTGGCGTTAATACAGTTTTTCAAATATTAATTGACAACTAAATTTAATTAATTAATTTTAGTTTTTTTTAGATTTAAGTTGCATATATCTAACAATAGATGGCACCAGATAAACTTAAAAAAACGAATAAAAATTATTTATAAAGGACTTTCAGCAATATAGGGAAAAAGTAGGAATTAAAAATTTTTTTATATTACTTGTTCTTAAAGCACTTCATTACTATACAAAATATCACCTTTCTCTTTTTACACACTATCTAAAGACCAAACCCTCTTTAAAATAACTAAAAAGAATTATTTATTTTTTTCTGGCTTGTTTAATATATTAAATAAAAAGCATACCGCTTAAAAGTACTTGAACCTTTCAATTAGTAACAAATGTTACTTGCTTCTATCTTGCGAAAAGGAGTGAGTTGCTTTTACATTTCCTATATATATATTTATATGAATTGCTTAAAAAAAATACAATTGCTAATTACGTCTTATTATACAGCCAAATTGAATTCTTTATTCCATTACATAAGTAAATTATATAACACATAAAATGCGCTTACGTAACTCAATTTATTCTGATAGTTAGTTTTAATTTGCTTCATTCAGTTAATGATCATTATTGATGAAGCAGAATATCTAAAAACGTTAAATAAATATACATTTACGGAGACTGTCAAATGATTTTACTTTCCCAAAGTACAATTTCAAACTTCTTCTTTTTTTTTTTTTTTCATTTAATATCAGCTTCCAAATATGAATGAGATGAAGGTCACAATCCATAACCAGCTGCAATTCTTAGAACAAAATAAAAAAACTCACCTTTGGACTCATTCTCTAATTGATTGCGGCACTCGTTAAGAGAAAAGTCTAATGATTCGAATCAAGTTGAAATGAAGGTTGCAAAATTAATTGGATGCTTATCCTTGGGGAATTTTGTTGTTGCAAGAGATGTTATCTAAGAATGTAAAGTTCAATTCAATGACTTTTGGATCGGAAAAAGTATTGTATTTTACAAATGACGTGCGACAATCTTCCCCTGTATAACAGTATTTGTAGTATTTACGTAATGTCATTTAGTTTATTTAGTAACTAATTTAGGTCGCATACATTAACTTATAATTTGTTTAGATGTAATTGGAATTTTTAGTAATCAATTTCAATATAACAATGGGTATTTTAAATAATAAATTGTTAAAAATTTAAGGAATGGTTGAAAGCAATGAATAAATTGGCAAATTGTTAATAAAAAATTAATTAATAAATTAATGAATTATTGAAAACTTAATTAATAAATTAATGAATTATTGAAAACTTAATTAATAAATTAATGATTTGTTGGAAATTTGATCCCGTCAATAGCATTGAGACATACTGGACATTGAGACTCTCATACTAGACACTGAGGCAGTATCTGACTAAGTTGTGCAATTCTTTATTCTTTTAAAATTCTTTTAAAATCATGGAAGGATTCATTGAGGAAGATTTAAAAATTCTTTTAAAATCATGGAAGGATTCATTGAGGAAGATTTGGCTCTATTGCAATGCTATCTATGCGAATGATTTCTGTTTAAAAATGCAAAAGCTAAAGCATATGTATTTTCATTAAGAAAATGAAACCAAGAAAATTCCAATCATGCAGTCTAATTGTAAATGCGATATGCTCACAAATACATTCACAACAGTATAGAGCCTCCGTTTTTATTAAGGCACCTCATGACTATAGAAAATACTACCTTTCTCCTTTTGCACACTATCTCAGACTCATAATCGCTTAAAAGTACTTTAACCTTTCCAATAAGTTACAGATGTTACTTGTATCCATCTTACAAAATGCGAGTATTTTTTATACTTTCTTTATCTCTATTTTTACTAACTTCTTCAAAAATACAATTGCTAATTACACCTTATTATACTTTCAAATTGGATACTTTATTCCATTACGTAAGTAAATTATATAACACATAAAAATGCTGTTATTTAACTCGAATTTATTTTGATAGTTAGTTTTAACTTGCGTCATCCAGTTAATGATCATTATTGATAAAACAGAATATCAAAGAATGTTAAATAAATATACATGTACGAAGTCTGTCAATATGTCAAATGATATTTCTTTCCCAAAGTAAAAATTCAAACTCCTTTTTTTTTTATATTTCGTTTAATAACAGCATCTCAATACAAAGGAGTTGAAGGTCACAATCGATAATCAGCTTCAATTGTTGGAACAAAATAGAAAAGAAATCAACTTTGGACTCATTCTCTAATTGATTTCGGCACTCGTTAAGAGAAAAATCTAATGATTCAAGTCGAGTTGAAATGAAGGTTGCAAAAATTAATTGGATGCTTATCCTTGGGGACATTTTTTTGTGCTTCAAAAAGAATGTTATCTAAGAATGTAAAGTTCAATTGAATGACTTTTGGATTGAAAATAAAAGTATTGTATTTTACAAATGACTTGCGACAATTTTCCCCGTATAACAGTTTTTTTTACTAGTATTTACGTAATGTTATTTAGTTTATTTAGTAATTAATTTCAGCCACCAGCTTTAATTTATAATTTTTTTTTTAATTATGATTGAGATATTTAGTAATCAATTTCAAAATAGCATTGGGCATTTTAAATAATGAATTGTTAAAAATTTAAGGAATGTTTGAGAATGGAATGAATGAATTGACGAATTGTTAAAAAATGATTAATAGATTAATAATTTGTTGAAAACTTAATTAATAAATAAATTAATTATTGAAAACATAATTAATAAATTATTGAAAACTTAATAAATAAACTATAGAAAACTTAATAAATAAATTATTGAAAACTTAATAAATAAATTACTGATTTGCTGAAAATTTGATTTCAGCAAAAGCATTGAAACATGCTGTACATTGAGTCTCATACTAAACATTGAGACAGTATCTGGATTAAGTTGTACAATTCGAAAAATTCTTTTAAAATCATGGAAGGATGCATTGAGGAAGATTGAGCTGTATTTCTACAATGCTGTTTATGCTAATGATTTCTGTCGAACAATACAAAAGTTAAATGAATTGAAAGCTAAAGCATATGTGTTTTCAAGAAGAAAATGAAATTAAGAAAATTCAAATAATACAATCTAATTGTAAATGCGATATGCTCATAAATACTTTAACGACAGTATAAAGCCTCCTTTTTCAATTCCTTCTATTAGCTCACACTCTCCCTATATATATCTTGTTCAAATTTTCAATCGTTCATAAAACACTTTTTATTCCTCCACGTAAGTTCAATTAAATTTTTTTTGAACTTGCAGGGGGATGACACTTAACGTTAATACAGTTTTTCAAATATTAATTCATTAATTAAATTCAATTAATTAATTTTAGTTTTTTTTTTTTAGATTTAAGTTGCATATATCTATCAATAGATGGCGCCAGATAAACTTAAAAAAACGAATAAAAATTATTTATAAAGGACTTTCAGCAATATAGGGAAAAAAATAGGAATTAAAAAAATTTTTTTTTATATTACTTGTTCTTAAAGCACTTCATTTCTATACAAAAATATCACCTTTCTCTTTTTTAACACTATCTAAAGACCAAAACCTCTTTAAAATAACTAAAAAGAATTATTTATTTTTTCTGGCTTTTTTAATATATTAAATAAAAAAGCATACCGCTTAAAAGTACTTTAAACTTTCCAATAAGTTGCAAATGTTACTTGCTTCTATCTTGCAAAAAGGAGTGAGTTGCTTTTACATTTCCTATATATATATTTATATGAATTGCTTAAAAAATACAATTGCTAATTAAGTCTTATTATACAGCCAAATTGAATTCTTTATTCCATTACATATAATACATAAAATGCGCTTACGTAACTCGAATTTATTTTGATAGTTAGTTTTAATTTGCGTTCATTCAGTTAATGATCATTATTGATGAAGCAGAATATTTAAGAATGTTAAATAATTATACATTTACGGAGACTGTTAATATGTCAAATGATTTCTCTTTCACAAAGTAAAAATTCAAACTTCTTTTTTTTTTTTTTATTTTTCATTTAATATCAGATCTCAATATCAATGAGATGAAGGTCACAATCGATAGTCAGCTGCAATTCTTAAACAAAATAGAAAAAGAAATCACCTTTGGACTCATTCTCTAATTGATTGCGGCACTCGTTAAGAGAAAAGTCTAATGATTCAAGTCGAGTTGAAATGAAGCTTGCAAAAATTAATTAGGTGCTTAACCATAGGAACATTTTTATTTTGTTGTTGCAAGAGGGATGTCACGGCCGTAGCATATCTTCAAGCTACACGTGTCCCATGGATAGTGCTAAATGAGTAACAGCGCTGCAGCCCTTGTTTATGGCATAAATATTAACTGTCTCTGTATTGCAGCTGCATTAAAAGAACAACAACTTTCACAATAGAATAGAACTTCCTTTTTCTTAAAGCACCTCATGACTACAGAAAATATCACTTTACTCCTTTCACAAACTTAGGTTCATAATAACCGTATATCTCAGGCTCATAACCACTTTAAAAATACCTAAAAAATTCATTTAATTTTTCTATTTTTTTAAATCTATTAAATAAAAAAACATGTCGCTTAAAGTAAACTTTAACCTTCCCAACATTTGTTACTTATTTCTATCGCACAAAATGACAATGTTTTTTTTTATATTTTCTTTATCTATATTTTATTAACTGCTTAAAAATACAATTGCTAATTACATCTTATTATACTTTTAAATCTGATGCTCTGTACCATTACATAAATAAATTATATAATGATGCTAAATGCGCTTGCATAACTCAAACTTATTTTGATAGTTACATAATATGTTTTAACTTGCATCATCCAGTTAATGAACATTATTGATAAAACAGAATACAGGAACGTTAAATAATTATATATTAACGAACACTGTCAATACGTCAAATGATATTTTTTCAAAAGTAAAAATTCAAACTTCTTTCGTTATCTTTCATTTAATATCATCATCTCAAAACAAAGGAGTTGAAGGTCACAATCGATAGTCAGCTTCAATTGTTGGAACAAAATAGAAAAAAAATCACCTTGGACTCATTCTCTAATTGATTGCGGCACTCGTTAAGAGAAAAGTCTAATGATTCAAATAGAGTTGAAATGAAGGTTGCAAAATTAATTGGATGCTTATCCTTGGGGAATATTTTTTATTGCAATGAGGATGTTATCTAAGTATGTAAAGTTCAATTCAATGACTTTTGGAACGAAAAAAGTATTGTATTTTACAAAGAACTTGCGACAATCTTCGTCGTATAACAGTTTTTGTAGAATTTATATAATGTTATTTACTTTATTGAGTAACTAATTAAGGTCACATACTTTAACTTATTATTTGTTTTAGATATGATTGAATTTTTTAATAATCAATTTTGAAGCAACATTGGGAATTTTAAACAATGAGTTGTTAAAGATTCAATGAATGGTTGAGAAAGTAATGAATAAATTGATAAATTGTTAACAAATTAATTAATAAATTAATAATTTGTTGAAAAATTGATTAATAAATTAATGACTTATTGAAAACTTAATTAATAAATTAATGATTTGTTGAAAATTTGATTCCGTCAATAGCATTGAGACATACTGGACATTGAGACAGAATCTGACTATGTTGTACGATTCGAAAAATTCTTTTAAAATTAAGGAAGGAGGTTTTAAGAAAGAATTAGCTCTATTTCTACAATGCTTTTTTATGTGAATGACTTCTGTCGAACATTACAAAACTTAAAGCATATGTGACTTCAATAAGAAAATGAAACCATGAAAATTCAAAACCATACAGTCTAATTGTAAATGCGATATGCTCACAAATACTTTCACAACAGTATAGAGCTTCCTTTTTTCTTAAAGCACCTCATCCCTATAGAAAATAATATTTTTCTCCTTTCCCACACTTTCAGTCCCATAATTACTTCAAAATAACTAAAAAAAAAAAAAAAACCTTCATTTAGCTTTTCTGGCTTTTTTAATATATTAAATAAAGAAATATATCACTTAAAAGTTCTATAACCTTCCAATAAGTAACAAATATTACTTGTCTCTATCGTACAAAAGGTAATGGGTTTTTTTTTATATTTTCTTTATATGCAGTATATTTATATGAACTGCTTAAATAATACAATTGCTAATTACACCTTATTATACTTTGAAATTTGATGCTTTATTTCATTGCATAAATAAATTACATAATATATAAAAAGCGCTTACTTAACTAGCATTTATTTAGATAGTTAGTTTTAACTCGCGTCATCCAGTTAATGATCCTTATTAATAAAAACAGAATATCTAAAAATGTTAAATAATTATACATTTACGAAGACTGTCAATATGTCAAATAATTTTTCTTTCCCAAAGTAAAAATTCAAACATTCTTTATTTTTTTATTTAATATCAGCTTTCAAATATCAATGAGATGAACGTCACAATCGATAATCAGCTGCAATTCTTAGAACAAAATAGAAAAAAGAAATCACCTTTGGACTCATTCTCTAATTGATTGCGGCACTCGTTAAGAGAAAAGTTTAATGATTCAAGTCGAGTTGAAATGAAGGTTGCAAATTAATTGGATGCTGATCCTTAGGGACATTTTTTTGTTTTGTTGCAAGAAGGATGTTATCTTAAAGGAAAAGTTCACTTCAATGACTTTTGGATAGAAAAGTATTGTATTTTACAAATGATTAGCGACAATTCTTCCTCGTATAACAGTTTTTTTGTGTTAGTATTTATTTAATGTTATTTACTTAATTTAGTAACTAATTAGGTCACAATCATTATCTCACAAATTGTTTATATATAATTGAAATTTTTAGCAATCAATTCCGAAATAGAATTGTTCATTTTAAATAAAGATTTGTTAAATATTTAATAAATTGTTGAAAAATTGATTAATAAATTGTTGAAAAATTGATTAATAAATTAATGAATTGTTGAAAATTTGATTTCAGCAATAGCATTGAAGCATATTAGACATTGTGATTCTCATGCTAGACATTGGTACAACATCTGATTATGTTGTGTAATTCGAAAAGTTCTCTTAAAATTATGAAAAAATGTATTGAGAAATATTTAGCTCTAGTACGAAAATGCTATTTATGAGCATAATTTCTGTCGAACAATATAAAATGCCAAACTTAAGATTTTATTGTGTGCATTATTAATGCATCTCAAATACATTTGGTTTAAAGTACCAAACAAAAGCTGCATAATCTTTTAAAGTCCGTACATTTAATGACTTCATAATAAATCATTGGTTACACATTTTTATTTTGTAGTAGATGAGATGGCGGAATGGCTAGCGCTCTGGCCTTTCGCATCGAAGACTTCAGGTCTGAATTCTGGCGGTGGCAAAGATTTGTTAGATGTTCGAATCCACGTTAAACTATCGGTCCCGGTCTAATTAGCCCAAAAGATGCACAAATTGACAGAAGAGCGCCAAATCAAACCTATTATTGCATGCTTCTTACACCTTTAAAATAACTAACAGATTTCATTTTTTTCTGTCTTTTTTTAATATGTTAAATGAAATATATACTTCTTAAAAGAACTTATTTTAAAATAATTAGTTTAAGCTTCCCAGCATTTGTTCTAATTTCTGTCGTACAAAATGGGAGTAGTTGTTTATATTTTATATACATTTATATGAACTGCTTAAAAATACAATTGCAAATTACGTCATATTATACTTTAAAATTTGATGCTTTATGTCATTGTATAAATAAATTATATAACCTATAAAATATTCTTGTTTAACGTGAATTTATTTTGATAGTTAGTTTTAACTTGCGTCATCCATTTAATGATCATTACTGATAAAGCAGAAAACAAGAATGTTAAATAATTATACATTTACGAAGACTGTCAATATGTCAAATGATTTTTCTTTCTCAAAGTAAAAAGTCAAAGTTCTTTTTTTTATTTTCATTTAATATCAGCACAGCATCTCAATATGAATGAGTTGAAGGTCACAATCGATAATCAGCTGCACTTCTCAGAACAAAATAGAAAAAAAATCACCTTTGGACTCATTCTCTAATTAATTGCGGCACTCGTTAAGAGAAAAGTCTAATGATTGAAATCGAGTTGAGATGAAGGTTGCAAAATTAATTGGATGTTTATCCTTAGGGACATTTTTGTTGTTGTTGCAAGAGGGATGTTATCTAAGAAGGTAAAGTTCAATTCAATGACTTTTGAATTGAAAAAAGTATTGTACTTTACAAGTGACTTCAGACAGTGTTCCTCGCAGTTTTTGTAGTATGTACATAATGTTATTAACTTTATTTAGAAACTAATTTATGTCACAAATTGTAACTAATAATTTGTTTAGATATATTTGAAATTTTTAATAATCAATTTCGAAATGGTATAGGGTATTTTAAACAATGAATTTGTTAAAATTTTAATGTATTGTTCAGAAATAATGAATAGATTGGCAAATTGTTGAAAAATCTTTTAATAAACCAATGAATTTTTGAAAATTTGACTAGCAAGTCTCAGTCTGTGTGGTTCGGAAAATTCTTTTTTAAATTTAAGGAAGGTGTATTGAAAAAAAGAATTAACTCTAGTACGGCAATGCTATTTATGAATAATTTCTGTCGAATAATACAAAATGTCAAACTTAAAATTTTATTGTGTGCATTCTTCATAATTCTTGAGTAAATTTGGTTTAAAATATCGATTGAAAGTTGCATAATTTTTTTAAATCAGGAAGATTAATGATTTCGTAATAAATCATTGTTTCCACTTTTATTCAGTAGTAGATGAGAGTGGAGTTTGATAGCCGAGTGAGTAGCGCTCTGGCACCGGTTTCGGGTTAGAGTCTCGCCGATGCTATAGATGCTTGTTGTGATGCGGAATCTCTTTTAAATCGTAGGTCCATAGACACTTTTGACTCGCGTCCGTAGCATATCTTTAAGCTACACGTGTCTCCTGGTTAGTGCTAAATGAGTAACAACTGTGCTGTCCTTGCTTATGGCATAAATATTAACTGTATCTGTATTGTCAGCTGCATTAGAACAATAAAAAATTTCACAATAGTATAGAACCTCCTTTTTTTTAAAGCACCTCATGGCTGTAGAATATATCACTTTACTCCTTTCACACACTCAGGCTGATACTAACTGCATATCTGCTCATAACCACTTTAAAATAACTAAATAGTTTTTAAAGTGTCATTTAGTCAAAACTCATTTATTTTTTCTAGTTTTTTAATATATTAAATAAAAAGCATAGCGCTTAAAATAAGTTTAACCTTCCAAACATATGTTAGTTATTTCTGTCGTACAAAATGAAGTGAATTTTTATATTTTCTTTATATATATATATCTATCTATATGAACTACTTAAAAAATACAATTGCTAATTACGTCTTATTACAGTAACAAATTTGATGCTTTATTTTATTACATAAGTAAATTATATAACATATAAAATGCGCTTTGTTAACTTGAATTTATTTTGATAGTTAGTTTTAACTTGCGTCATCCATTTAATGATCATTACTGATAAAGCAGAAAACAAGAATGTTAATTAATTATACATTTACGAAGACTGTCAATATGCCAAATGATATTTCTTTTCAAAAGTAAAAAAATTCCAAATTCTTTTTTATTTATAATTTAATATCAGCGTCTCAATACAAAGGAGATAAAGGTCACAATCGATAACCAGCTGAAATTCTTAGAACAAAATAGAAAAAAAAAATCACCTTTGGACTCATTCTCTAATTGATTGCGGCACTCGTTAAGAGAAAAATCTAATGATTCAAGTCAAGTTGAAATGAAGGTTGCAAAATTAATTGGATGCTGATCCTTAGGGACATTTTTTGTTGTTGTTGCAAGAGGGATGTTATTTAAGAAAGTAAAGTTCAATTAAATGACTTTTGGATCGAAAGAAGTATTGTATTTTACAAATGACTTGCGACAATTCTTCCCCGTATAACAATTATTGTATGTAACGTTATTTACTTTATTTCGTAACTAATTTATTACAACAAACATTAATTTATAATTCGTAAAGGAATAATTGAAATTTTTAGTGATGAATTTCTAAATAACATTGGGAATTTTAAATAAGGACTTGTTAATAATTGAAGGAATGGTTGAGAAAAAAATGATTAACTTGACAAAATGTTGAAAAATTAATTAATAAATTAATGATTTGTTCAAAATTGATAAAATAATCATTTATTGAAAATTTAATTATTAAATTAAGGATTTGTGGAAAATTTGATTTCGGCAATAGCATTGAGACATACCAGTCATTGAGAAAACATCTGACTATGTTGTACGATTCGGAAAATTATCTTAAAAGTAGAGAAATGTATTGAGAAAGATTTATGCGAATTATTTCTGCCGAACAATACAAAATGTCAAACTTAAAATTTTGTGATGTGCATTCCTGAAAATTATTGTATAAATTCGGTTTAATGTATCGATTAAAAGTTGCATAATATTTTTAAAATCAGTAAGTTTAATGATTTCGTAATAAATCATTAGTTCCACTTTTGATTCAGTAGTTGATAAGAGTGGGGTCTGATAGCCGAGTGAGTAGCGCTCATTCACTCGGTGCCACTGGTTTTGTGTTCGAGTCTCGCCGGGGCCATAGATGCTTGTAGTGGTATGGAATCCACTTTAAGCCGTAGGTCGCAGTCTAATAGGATAGTAGAGCGTTGTGGGGTAGGTAGTGTTACTCGCATCCGTAGCATATCTTCATGCTATACGTGCCCCCTGGGTAGTGCTAAATGAGTAACAGCGGTGCAGCCCTTGCTTCTGGCATAAAGATTAACTAACTCTGTATTACCAGCTACATTAGAACAACAATACCCGCCATAATAGTATAGAACCTCATTTTTTCTAAAGCTCCTTATGACTATAGAAAATATCACTTTACCCCTTTCACACACTCAGAATTATAATAACCACATATCTCAGG
Source organism: Caerostris extrusa (assembly GCA_021605095.1). Classification (NCBI taxonomy): domain Eukaryota; kingdom Metazoa; phylum Arthropoda; class Arachnida; order Araneae; family Araneidae; genus Caerostris; species Caerostris extrusa. Next base: position 27,870 of record BPLR01017943.1, on the reverse strand, counting down.
GTCATAACCACTTTAAAGAACAAAAAAGAAAATATAATTATTTTTTTATAGTTTTTTTAATATATTAAATAAAAAGCATACCGCCTAAAATTATTTTAACCTTTCCAATAAATAACAAATATTACTTGTTTCCATCTTACAAAATGGAGTGACTTTTTAAAACTTTCTTTATCTATATTTATACGAACAACTTAAAAAATACAACTGCTAATTAGACCTTATTGTGCTTTCAAATGTGATGCTTAATTTCATTACATAAGTAAATTAGATAACACATAAAATGCTGTTATTTAACTTGAATTTATTTTGATAGTTAGTTTTAACTTGCGTTATACAGTTAATGATCATTATTGATAAAATAGAATATCTAAGAATGTTAAATAATTATACATTTACGAAGACTGTCAAAATGTCAAATGACTTTTCTTTGAAAAAGTAAAAATTCAAACATCTTTCTTTATTATTTTTCATTTAATATCAGCAAGCATCTCAATATGAATGAGTTGAAGGTCACAATCGATAATCAGCTGCAATTCTTAGAACAAAAAAGAAAAGAAGTCACCTTTGGACTCATTCTCTAATTGATTGCGGCACTCGTTAAGAGAAAGTTTAATGATTCAAGTCGAGTTGAAATGAAGGGTTGCAAAAATTAATTGGATGCTTATCCTCAGGGACATTTTTTGTTGTTGTTGCAAGAGGGATGTTATCTAAGACTGTAAAGTTCAATTCAATGTCTTTTCGATTGAAAAAGTATTGCATTTTACAAATGACTTGCGAGAATCGTCCCCGTGTAACGTTTTTTTTTTTGTAGTTTTATGTTCGTAAAGTTATTAAGTTTATTTAGTAACTAATGTAGGTCACAGACATTAATTAATAAATTGTTTAGATTTAATATAAATTTTCAGTAGTCAATTTCGAAATAACATCGGTCGTTTTGAACATTGATTTTTTTTTTTTTTTTTAAATTTTAATGAATGGTTGAGGAAGTAATGAATAAATTGACGAATTGTTGAAAACTTAATTAATTAATTTTGCAAAAATTAATTAATAAAGTAATGAATTGTTAAATATTTGGTTTTTAGCAATAGCATTGATACGTGCAGATATTGAAACAACTTCTGACTATGCTGTTCGATTAGAAAAATTCTCTTAATTTTAAGGAAGATGTATTGAGAAAGACTTAGCTCTAGCGAAAAAAATATAAAATGTCAAATTTTAAGATTTTATTGTATGCAGTTTTGACATATCTTGTATAAATTTGGCTTAATGTATGAATTAAAAGCTGCTCATTTTTTTAAAGTCAGTAAATTTAATGATTTCGTAATAAATCATTGCTTCCACTTTGATTCAGTAGCGGTTAAAAGTAGGACCTGATGGCCGAGTGACTGACAATCTGGTACTCGGTACCACAGGGTTCGGATTCGAGTCTCAGTATTACCATGGAGGCTTGTAATCGTTCGGGATCCGCTATAAGCGCAGGTCTCAGTCTAATATCATTATAGGGCGTGGGGCTTAGGGATGATAACCCTATCATGTAATAGAAACATCTCCTGTTTCGAAATCTGGTATTTAGTGGACAGCCTTGGGTCATCATTCTGCTATTGTACCAATGAATAAGAAGTAGAAGTGAATGATAATGTATATAAGTTTATTCCCATTGATATCATACATTAAAAATAATGTTTGTCAAACATTAATGACAAATTAAAATGAGTTTTATAAGACGTTCAAACTATCTGGCGATATTTTGCCGGGTTTAACCATATGACATCCAAATTTAATGACAGTTACCTATGAAATTTCACCTCAAAGTATTATAATATCATTCCCCCATATACCATAGAGTAACAGCGTCGACATAAATAAAGTGATCGTAGTAAATTTTTATCTTAACTGTTTCGTGAGCCAAATGAGGGTAAATCTAAAGATTGCACAAGAAAAAAAAAAGTAAAAGTACAATAACAATATGCTGGCCACATTAGAAAATAATTGAACTGAGAAATAAAACGTTAATGCTTAAATATAACATACCTTGTGCCTTTCTTTAGTCTATATCTGCACATTCATTTAAACTATCTGCTAGAAAAGTAGTTATATTACATTTCCTTCACTAAAAGTAAATAAATCTTATCAAGAGTAAATGAAAAGATTTTCCTAACTAAGACCTTGCAACATTAAGTAATAAACTTTTACTTCCGTTTGGCATTTCATTCAACTGAATTAAGAGCCGTTTCCTGCAGTAATGGCTGGACTATTGCAGTAAAAATACATTTGATGTCAATCTGGAATGTTCAATTAAGATATTGGATAAGATATTTTTTTTCAACCGAAATGTTTTCTCTGCTCCATAAACTCAAGTTTTATTTTTCTTTTTTGTAACTGTCTGTAGCTTAGCAAAATTTGCAGTACACTTAAATGTCTTCGTCAAAGAGAAATGACTCTTTCTTGAAACGAAGTTAATAGAAAGTTTGCGCAGTACAGTCTTTAAAAGGTGTTTAATCAAGATGTTTGCATTTATGCCTCATTCAAAATTTATCTTACGAGTATTCTTCTGGATATTGAAATTATTCTTAAAGTATTTCTTTTGAATTTCAGTTTGAAAATTATCTCGGTTATTGAGGATTATCTCATTATTGAGGAAATGAATTTTGCAGTTGTTATTTATCTCTTTATTGTTATAGCGGCCTGTTGTACAATTGGCCAGAGTTCTGGCCTTTGGTACCACAGGCTCCAGGTTCGAATCCTGGCTGTGGTATAGATGTTTGTGGGTGGTTCGGAATCCACGTTAAACTGTAGGTCCCAGTCTAATTAACCGAAAGTGTGAACTACATGACAGTAGACCGACAAACCAAATCAAACCAATTTAGTGTTATTGAAAAAGGAACTATAATAAGTTTTCGCAATCATCATTATCAGTGGCATAAACAGCCCCATGGTGGCCAAGGCCGTCTACCTACTGGCAGATTTCGAGGCAGGAGATGTTTTCCTCTTTAACGAGTAGGATTGTCAGCCCTACGCCCAACAGACATATGAGACCGGGACCTACAATTTAAAGTGTATTTCAAACCACTATAAACATACATGGCACCGCCAGACTGGAACCTGAAACCTATGACACTAAGAGGCGGAAGAGAGAAATTTGCCCTTTTTCTTTATGGCTACATCATACTATATGTAATACATTTGAGTGACTTGGTGTTAGTACTATTATTCTTTTTACAAAAGAAGCAAAACATATGAAATCCCATAGCAACGCAATACTATATGTTTCATTCTAGAACGAGTGCTTATTTCTGAAATGAGTTGCTACTGCAACAATTTGTAATAATATTAAGCAGTAAATAAACTAAATAATATAATCGACCTCAGTTTAAATTTTAATATTTCCTATTTTAAAAAAACATACCTGAAGCAACAGGGATATACGAGGATAGATAAATTATAAAAATTGCAAACATTTGAGACTTGCAAAACATTTAAGAAAATAAAAAGTTGTTTATGAAAAGAAAATATGTATAAAATAAAGTAAACAACAAATGCTTCATCATAGTTAGTGCTTATTTCTAACACAAATTATTACAACGAAAAAGTCTATTAGCATTTCACTTCAATAAACAAATAAAAGTAGAGGTATAAGCAATCTCAGTTTAAATTTCTAATCCTCCCCATTCTAACAATAGGCATAAAATAAAAGAGTGATATGAAGGTAGATACTAAATTATGAAATTTCAAATATGGCAATCATTTGCTCTTGTTTGAGAAAAGAAAAGCTGTTTACAATATAAATAATATAATATATAATAATATATAATATATATATAGTAATATATAATAATTACATAATATAAAGATATGTAAAATAAACTAAACAGCAAATAATTTATCAGAATCAATGCATATTTCAAATACTAATTATTTCTATGAAAAAGTGTAATAGCATTTCACTCCAAAAGACACAAAAGAAGCAATATAAACAACATCAGTTCAAATTTCTAATCCTTTCCATTCAAATAACATGCATGATACCAAAGAGCAATACAAGATGGACAAATTATCAAATTTCAATTTATGTAATTTGTTGACTTGCAAAAACATTTAAGAAACGAAAGAGTTGTTTACAAAAAAAAATATGTAAAATAAAGTAAACAACAAATACTTTATCGGAATTGATGTTTATTTTTAGCACTAATTATTAATACGAAAAAGAATAGTAACATTTCACTCCAATAAACAAACAAAAGAAGCGGTATAAACAATATCATATTCAATTTCTAATCCTTCTCATTTAACAACATGCATGAAACAAAAATAGATAAGTTATATCATTCCAAAAGTTAAATACTCACGAAAGATTCAGAAAACATTATATCTACAGAAGAACAAAAACATATTAAAAGAATAATACAAAATTATCCGCTTACAAAAGGAACTCGGTGTTTTAAAATAGAAGAAACGAAGAAAAAAGATTAAATTGATAAATTCTGAAACATTCCAAAGCTTAAACAGTCGCCATTCATCTCTCGTTTCAAATAAAAAAGAAACGAAAATTTCACTAAAATTACCGCGGAAACATATATTAGGCAGCTTCATGTCTTTAAACGTTTTGTTTTATTTTAAAAGAAAATCAGGTACTTGAATAACTGAAAACTGTTTTTGGTGAAATTTTTGTTTTTAAAACCAGAGAACAATACGTTGTAAACATGTTATAAATAGAATAAAATCTTTTAATTTTTCCGTATTGTTAATTACTGTTTTTTTTTCGTAAAATTATTTTATTTAACATTTAGTAGAAAAATAAAGGCAAATTTAAGCATTAAACAATGTTAAAAATAAACAAATTTTAAGCATTTAAGATACAACATTTTTAACACTGCTATATGTAAATTTAAATTTTAATAAAAAGTTTTTAAGTAAAACTTATATGTATTTTTTTATTTATTATTTATATTTTAATATATTAGGGCATCGAAAATGTTATCATTTCATTTGTTTCATTTAATATATTCAATATATGCTGTTTTTTTTTTTTTTTTTTCATACTTATTTACTGGGATTGGTTTGAGAAATATTTTTTTGTTTTGTTTTGTCAGACAGAATAATGAATAGCAGAAGATAGAATGTAATGTAAAATTGAAGTATTGTTATTGATAGGCATTTAAAACAGCGTAAAATATATAAATTTTTTTTTTACTCATAGCTTTGTACCATTGAAAATTTGAATAGTGGTGGCAATCCAGCCGAATGAAGTGAGTTTAGGAACTCTGTTTATTAATTGTTGACCTCATCAATATTTTTTAAGACATGGAAATTTTGTAATCAGTAATTATATCTGGAAACGGGGCAAGCATTTGTTTAGTTATGTCATGAACATCTTTATTTTTAGCGGCAAGAATGGCTTTTCTCACAACCAGATTAAAGTGTAATAATTTTGGGAAACAGCCGAGTAGTCTACATGTATTAGCTTTGCGACGGAAGATACCGATTTACAAAAATCAGTTTCGGTAGTTTTATCTCGTCAGCAGACTCTTCTGCTAATATCCATCTATGATCTGAAGTAGTTTGTCAAATTCACTGATTCGTGTTAAACTGCATTCCTTCTATTTAACGTTTGAAAGAAATACTCAATACTTAATTGACCCAGTATAATAACTATCCCGTTTTCTAAGAATTATTTATTGGGAAGGAGAATACTTGATGGCAGCTAATTTCTTAGAAAAAGACCCTCCTATTTTACTGACCCTTCAGTGATGATCGTTCAACAGCTACCTCATCTTTTCATATTTGCTGACTGGCGATTTTATTAGCTACTCTGAAGGGGATATGATTCTTTGGTGCCAGACTGCAGAAAATGGAGTAATTTTATATAACATTCATAGATTTAAAATATTATATTCATCAATTTATCCATTTTAATGTAAAAATTCCTTTTTATTTTTATAATTTCCTATTAAGTTATATTTTTAACAAACACTCCAGGAAAAAAAATACTACATGAGAATTTTTTTTTTTTTTTTTTGAGATTTCAACTATTTCGGCAATAATTTTGATAAATTTTATAAGGACAAAAATAAAAAGGGAGGGAATTGTAAAATGAATCTAAAAGAAATCTTAATTACAGATAAACAAGTAGTATAAAAAAAAATTAAGTCAATTACTACTTTTTTTCAATATATTGCAGAAAAGTACTTTATAAATAAAATTTAAATTTTCCTGTTACATCTGGCGCCATCTATTATTAGATACATGCAACTTAAATCTAAAAAAAACTCAAATTAATTAATTAAATTAAATTAATGAATTAATATTTGAAAAAACTGTATTAACATCAAATGTCCTCCTTTTACAAGTTCAAAAAAATGTATTTGAACTTGAATGGATGAATAAAAAGAAAATTGAAAATTTGAACAAGATATATATATAGGGAGAGTGTGAACTAATAGTAGGAATTGAAACAATAATAATTAAGAATTATAGTTTAAAAATTGAGTTGCTACCTATTAGAGGTTGCAGTTTTCAGCGAGACTTATGTTCACAATCATGATCAGTAAACCACAGGGAAAGTCTATTAATAAATATTTATATATAAAAAATTAGAAAACAAAATATACAGAATATTTAAGAAACGAAATGACAGAATATTTGGAAGAAACGAAACTACATTTATAATATTACAAAAACTTAAAGTTCAAAAATTTAATATTTGAAACAATTAATTTTAATTTAAGCGATTAACTTTAATTAAATTAAATTTTAACAATTAACTTTGAATTTAGGAAAATTTCTAATTCGTGCCACCAGATGGCACCCAATGACAGAAAATTTGATTACTTTTTTTAATTTCAAAATTATTTTTTGATCATAAACAGTTATTCAAAATAAATTTTCCTTTTCCAAACGATAATTTGCACATTTCATTGATATTTTTTTCTTAATAAAATAATTTGCATATTTAATCGATATTTTTCTCCATTTTCTAATTTAAAATCTTAAATCTTTTTAGCTTATTTATTTATGAAGTGCATTTTGAATAAATAAACAAAATTTACTTTTATGTCAAAATATAATCTTATTTTAAAAGAAAGATTAAACTAAAACTAGTTTAATAAAATATTTCATTTTAGTAAAATCTAACAGCTGCATTTTTTGTTGTTATTGCTTTTGAACATATTTTTTTTAACGGAACCAAGCGTGACGTAACAGGGCATTTCTCGAAGTAACAATTTACTGAAGCATGACTACACATTCGCTAAAAAATTCGAAAAAGGAAACCTCTTATGTTTAAAGCCGTCTGTATTTTTACGCGGCAGCTGGTTCTGAATCGTTTGGTGTGAAGCAGAGCTGTTTTATTTTTATCTCTGATATTTAATCTTTTCTTTTGCTCAAACGTTTTCAACTAAATTGTTTAGATTAAAGTACACACATGGTCACTTTAAGGCTATGAATATGTATAACCTTTTTAGTTTAATCAAAACCTATACTTTAAAAAATTATAATTTTATTTCTTATTTAATGCTGTTAAATGTATTAGGCAAATCAAATAAGAAAATTATATAAATTAACAGTTTTTATATTACATTGTCTGCAGCTGGTTCTGAATCGTTTGGTGTCAAGCAGAATTGCTTTATTTTTATCTCTGATATTTAATCTTTTCTTTTGCTCAAAACGTTTTCAACTAAATTGTTTAGATTAAAGTACACAGATGGCCACTTTAAGGCTATGAATATTTTCAGCTTTTTTAATCTATCAAAACTCAAACTTTGAATAATTAACTTTATTTCGTTTTTAATTTTATTAAATATATTAGGCAAATGGTATAAGAAAATAATATAAATTAACAGTTTCTATAAAATTTTAAAACACATTTTCAATTCCTATCATGAGTTCACGCACTCGCTATATATATCTTGTTCAAATATTCAATCGTTAATGAAATACTTTTTTTAATATTCAACCGCTCAAGTTCAAATACATTTTTTTGAACTTGTAGTGGAAAGATACTTGATGTTAATACAGTTTTTTTTTGAAATATTAATTCAGTAATTAAATTTATTTAATTAATTTAAATTTTATTTAGATTTAAGATACATGTTTCTAACAATAGATGGTGCCCGATATAAGCGGAAAATTTCAACATTATTTATACAAGGTTTTCTGCAATATAGTGAAAAAAAGTAGGAATTGACTTTTTAAATGTTTTTACATTACTTGTTATATTACATTATCTGCAGCTGGTTCTGAATCGTTTGGTGTGAAGTTGAACTGTTTTATTTTTTATCTCTGATATTTAATCTTTTCTTTTGCTCAAAACGTTTTTCAACTAAACTGTGTAGCTTAAAGTACACAGATGGCCACTTTAGGATAATAAATATTTGTAGCTCTTTTAGCTTTTAGTTTAATCAAAACCCACACTTTAAACAATTAACTTTATTTCTTGTTTAATGATATTAAATGTATTAGGCAAATGATATAAGAAAATGTTTCAAATTAATGGTTTTTATATATAATTTGAAAACATTGTATTAAATAATTTATACATTAATAGTTATGTTTTATAGTCATTATTTCTATAATGAGTATTTTTATGTTGTAATATTTTATTTGCAGAAAACAAAGGAAATTTTATTATTTCGAATGGGAAATTTTCGCTGTTAGTGGTTGCCATCTTTATGATGATGACACCATTTCAGTCAAAAATAATGTAATGGTATTTTCACGACTAACTGTCTTGGTGTTGCTGTAAAGAAAACTCAAGACTCTCTGGACAAGCATTTCAATATTGTTACAGAATTATCTGTGACGCCGATTTGATTCGTTTTACAAAGCAACGGGAAAAAAAATCGTCGTCAGAGGAATCGAACTGCTTTGCTTCGTCCACTGGACACCTCGATATTGAAATTGCAACATTAGGGGTGGATTATGTTAATATCGTATAATTTGTGCAATAATATATATATATATACACACACACACACATATATATATATATGTGTGCGTGTGTGTTTTTAAATTAAAAACTATTAGAAAAATAATATTGTTATAAATTTTATTATTCAATAAAATTCTATAAATAATAGTTATTTTTAAACAAAATATTGGTTTATGTAAAATTTGCATAATTTTAATATCACAAGCCACCATTGGGCATTAAAGTTCACTGTTTTTAAGTAAATCATCTTGAAACTTAACTTTTGAAATATTTCAAATAAATAATTTTACAAAAAAAAAAGTGGAAGAGACATTAATAATTAAATGATTTTATGAGAAATATTTATAATTTTTTAATGGATATTAAGCCTCTGACAATCATCTTTGCTATTTACCTATTGCAATTCAGTGATTTTAATGGAAGTCTTGTAATTTTAAATTCTATTTTTTACATATTTTTGACAGTGAATTCTCACAATGGCTAATAATAAATTAAAAAATTCCTAATTTGTACTTTTTATTATTGTAATACAGCGTCTCATTTTATTTCCTTTACCAAAACCATTTATGTAGTGAGTAGGTTGGGCAACCAGATTGTAACTGGGTATGGTTGGGCTAAAGATACTTCAGGCACAGATTGGAGAACTCACAGTTTCATTTACACACGCCCACACATCAATTTAAGACATACAATATTTAACACATTTAACAGCAGATAATTATATAGTCGTGGATTCCTCCTCTTCATAGCCGAAAAACCGTAACTCGGCTACGCACAGGATGCGAAAAATATACTTCCACTCCCGGTAAGAGCCTGTAGACCAACTGACCATTTCTACTGAACACCACAGGGAGGGCACTCTTTTCAATGTATAAAAGGAAGCATGATTACATTTAATATTTTGAAAATAAATTTGTAAATATTTTGTACTGAGCCGTGAATCCAACCGTGTTTTTTATATGCTTAGTCCAAATTTTTAATTAATTATTAGCTTTGGAAAGATTTATTTAATCAGTTGTTTATGATATATTTATCTTCAGATTAAAAATAACAACACAAAAATTTTGTCTAGAATCTAGTGTATCATATTTAATTTCGTAATGTAATTTCTTTCAATTACACAAATGGATATTCCTATACAATACAGTTTGAACTAAATAAAAATGTATTTCAAAATGCTTTTACTTCAATTCCGTGATGCCTCTATGTTATTAGAATTAAATTGTTATTTTTGTTAAAGACTAGATATTTCTAAATCATTTGTTTAAATATATGCTTTCATAATAATATATGCTTATTAATAAAAATAGTATTTCTATGAATAATAATAATATTAAGAATTTCAAAAAAATTGTATAATTATTTTTCATTTAATTTGTTTACTATTACTTAACTATTTGTAAAAATTCATTTTGAGTGGAATATAATTGATTATAAAACCAAATATAGTTTACATTTTTTTTAAACCATAAATAAATTGCTCACTCAAATAAGGGATTTAAAATATGTTTTCCGATAATAATACGAGATAAATGACGTAATTTGGCTCGAAACGATAAAAAAATAAATCAAATGTACTTTTTATTTATTTATTTAACTTCCTTTATTTCAGGTAAATGATCTTTTTACGTGTTTATTCCAAAGTAGGAGCAGATAAAAAACGATTTTTTTTTCATCCTTGTTGCATTAAGATATCTTAAATAGAAACTCATTCCGGGCTTACGTTACAAAAATAAAAGATGGCGTCGAATGTTCGGATTGGCTTTTTTATTCGTTGTCGAAAGCAATGCTTGCTCAATTCTAGACCTGAAAATATTACATTTAATGTGAGTATAGGCAATACACGTAATCCAAGAGTCATTTTCCAGGGGTAGGGGGAAGGGGGCTAGAAAATGTCCGACTATTGACTCTTTTCCGTTTCCATAATGTAAGTTCTGTAATCTTTACTAATGGATTTAGTGAATAAATTGAATGGTTTTTATTTGAGCAAAATATTTATAAAAATAGCTTTTTCATAAATTATTCTTTAAAACTTAAAAGAGTAGTATTTCACTCACTTAAATGACTTTCTTGTACTCTAAATTTGCTTAAAAATACTTATATCTTATAAAAATAACAGTACTAAATTAACAGGTACCAAAGTATTATAGTGGGCCTGATACCAAAGTATTGTAGTGAGTGACTAGCTCTCTGACGCTCAGTACCACAGGTTTTTGGGTTTGACTCAAGGCGGTGACATGGATGCTTGTAATTGTTCGCAATCCCCTTTAAGCCGTAGGATCCTATCTGAATATGACTGTTGGGCGTAGGGCTGACAACACTATTGCATAAAAAGACAACATCATCTGTATCGAAATCTGCCAGTAGGCAGACGGCCGTGTTCCACCATGGGCAAGGTTGCTGTGGCAACAATGCAATAATGGTTGGCAACAAGGCAACAATGGCATACCATTGATAAATGTTACCAATCAATTGCCAAATTGTCATTGCAAATCATTGCCAATCAAATCTTCATGAGATTTTTATTTTTAGATTTAAAAAAAGGCCACAAAACATTTGTTAACTTCTAGTGTCTTTGCAATCCTATTTAATTTAGGAATACAATTTCTTTCAATTACAAAATAGATATTCTATACAATGCAATATGAACTAAATAAAATTATATCTCAAAATATTTTTACTTCAAATTGGTGATGCATCCATAGTATGGTATTAGAATTAAATTATTATTTTTGTTAAACACTAACATTCCTAAATCATTTGTTTAAATATCTGTTTTATCGACAATAATGGATTCACCTATTGAAAAAATTGTATTTTTATGAATAATAATAATATTAAGAATTCGTATAATCATTTTTCATTTAATTTCTTTACAATTTTATTACTATTTCTTAAAATTCATTTTCAGTGGAATATAATTGATTATAAAATCAAATATAGTTTTAATTTTTTTTTCAAAACCATAAATAAATTACTCAATCAAATAAGGGCTTTAAAATATGTTTTCCGATAATAATACCAGATAAATGACGTAATTTGGCTGGAAACGATCAAAAAATAAATCAAATGTACTTTTTATTTATTTATTTAACTCCCTTCATTTCAGGAAAATGATCTTTTTCCGTGTTTATTCCAAAGTAGGAAGAGATAAAAAACGATTTTTATATCCTTGTTGCATTAAGATATCTTAAATAGAAACTCATTCTGGGTTTTCAGTACAAAAATAAAAAAAAAATGGCGACGAATGTTCGGATTGGCTTTTTTTTTTATTCGTTGTCGTGAAAGCAATGCTTGCTCAATTCTAGACCTGAAAATATTACATTTAATGCAGTATAAGCAATACACGTAAGTCATTTTCCAGGGGTAGAGTTTGGTGGGGGGGGGGGTGGGGAATCAGATAGAAAATTTCCGACTGTTTTTTTTTTCCGTTTCCATAATTTAAGTTCTGTAATCTTTACTAATGGGCTTAGACGAATTTGCGAATTAATTAAATGGGTTTTATTGACTTCAAATATTTATAAAAAATAGTTTTCATAGCAAATTATTCTTTAAAACTTAAAAGTGTAGTATTTTCACTCACTTAAAGGACTTTCTTGTACACTAAATTTTGTTAAAAAATTCTTATATCATATAAAAATAACAGTATAAAATACATAAGTACCAAAATATTGTAAAAGGGCCTGATGGACCAGTGACTATCACTGGATGCCAGAAATTTCGGGTTTCAGTCCAGACGGTGCCATGATGTTTACAGTGGTTCGGAATCCACTTTAAACAGTAAGTTCCTGTCTAATATGACTGTAGAGCGTTTTGCGTAGGATTGACAACCAAAAAAAAAAAACATTTCCTGTCTCGAAATCTGCCAATAGGCAGATGGCCTTGTCCCACCATGGGCAAGGTAGTTGTGGCAACAATGCAACAATGGTTGACAACAAGTTTGTTGTGGCAACAAAGCAACAATGGTTGGCAACAATGGTTGCCAACGATGCAAGAATGGGTGACAACAAAAAAAAACAATAGTTGGCAACAAGGGTGTTATTTCCACAATGCAACAATGGGCATGTCATTGTTGCGCCGATGATGAAGAAGAAAGTGTTATAGAACACCTTAAGACAAGCAAAAGGAAATTGTATATTCTAAGCTATTCTAAGATGTATATTTGCAATACATTGAATCTTATTTTATCATATTAATAGAATATCTATTATAAAATCTTTTATTTTTAATCCAAGATATTTTATAAGCTTTTGTCAAATCCGAATTTCATTTAATCCAAGATAGTTTTTTATAAATTTTCATTAAGTTTTTTATTTAATCTAAAATAACATTTTATAAACTTTCATTAAGTCAAAATTTCATTTAATCCAAGGTAGCATTTTATGAACTGTGATATGAGGAAAGTATTAACACTTACGTGGTTAACATTCAATTTTACTTATAATTCTTAGTATTTGGGAAAAATAAAAATAAAAAATATTTTATAAAGGAATCAGGGATCATATTTTAAAACCGACTCTGACTTTGACTGCCGACTGCTTCAAAAAATGCTCGACTCCCGACTCTGACTCCATCTTCTCATCTCTGTCATTTTCATTTCTTATGATTTCGATTGATATTTTTAGCGTAACAGAGCAAACCATATTTACTTCCAAGCAATAAGCTTGCTTGTTATTTTAATCTTTAATAAAGCATCGTCAGTAAATTGGGAAGACATGTTTCTAAAAGGAAATCTTTAGATATAAATATCAAACTTCGTATGTTACTAAATTATATTTAATGCTATTTATAAATAGTTGCTGTATTTAATGATTGTGCCATTAGTATTTAGTGAAGTAATTGCGTTTTATTAAATATTTATAGATTTAAATTATTTTTTTAGCATTTTTGAAATTACTTACAAAACATATTCTATATTTTAATTGAACAGCATTAGTGATTTATTAATATTAAAAAATAGTTTCCTTGTATCCATAAAATATAAATTTATTAATATATTTTTAATTTATGTCATATAAAAATATTATTTTTGTTAAGAAAGTTAAATATATATATATATAGTTTAATGTACTATAACTAGATTAACAAGAACAAAATTTTAAAAGATTACTGTAGTGAACGTCGGTTGTTTGTGCAGCTGGATTTGGATGTGGCCGGTTTGAGACCTACGTTTTAAAACGTGCAACTGTATTTATATGCACACAAATACCTCATCCATATTTAAAATGAAAGATAGACAATATTTGACACACAGCATTATTACTTTTAAAGAACACCCATTTAAAGTTAATTGAAAGAATTCCACTTCTAGTTCTCGTGACGAAAGATTGTAATTCAGCGCCGTCCTCTCGGGTGAGAGTCTCAATGTCAACTGACGATTTCTTCTGTACAAGAAATGAATGAGCAATGCGTGCAGTTTCTCTTGCAGTGCATAGGAGGAACCATGATTGCATAGGTGGAACCACGGTTATTATTTATAAAAGAGAAAAATATTATATTTAATTATTACATCGTAATTCGTTGATTAATGTTAAAAATGCCAAATAATTCTTTTCTATAAATTTAAAGTTTGGTTCACTTTAGAAAGTTAAATATGATTTATATTTTTATGTTATTCAGCTCTATAATTTTTTCTAATTAATTAAATTATTAAATTATAATGAATAACAATTTTGTTTATGACTAACACCAATTTGAGAAGCCATAGTTCTTTTCTAGAATGGTGATAAAGAGGTACTGCCTTCTGAAAGAAGAATTATCATTAATTTATTAAAAAGTATTATTAAATATTTATTTTCAGGAGAACTAAAACACATTTGGTATTTTATTTAAGGAAAAAAATGAAAATTTCTATCTGTCATTTATTTTGTATTAAAATACTAAGAAGCAAGGTATTTTGTCTAATTTTCAAAGGCATGGCCATTCACGCCATTTGCGGTTATGGCCATGCCTTTCTCAAAGGCACGGCCATGTCTTTCTCAAATTCTCAAAGGCTCGCACACTAGCCAAATCGCACTACAACTTCACCGCGATTGGATGGAAAACCATTTTAACGGCGTAGAAACGCTTTCTGCAGAACTTTTAACTTGAAAAATTATATTTTTTTAATTTTAATAAAATTTTTAAATTAATTTATAATGATTAACATAATGATTTTTTTTTTTTATGAATAACACCAATTTGGAAAGCCATAGTTCTCTTCTAGAATAGTGATGAGTTGCCATTTTCTAAAAAGAGAATTATTACTATTTTATTAACAATTATTATTATTAAATATTTTTGTCAGAATTATGAAACATTCCGTATTTCAGTTGAGAAAAAAAATGAAAAATTCTACCTGTTATTTATTCTGAATTAAAAATACAGCAAGACATTTTTGGCTAATTTTTAAAGGCATGTTTTGTAACGGACACCATTAGCATTTATTAAGCTCTCAAAGGCTCTCACACTAGCCAAGTCGAACTACAACTTCACCTCTATTGGAAAGAAAACCATTTTAACAGCTCAAAATCACAACTAAACCCAAGATATTCCTCTTCAACAACGGTGAATTGAAGCAAAGCTAACTTCTAAAGCCATCCCAAAGGTCAAAAACGCACCTTTATTTTTCTAAACTTTTCTATCCGGAAAGTTTAAATCACCGGCAATAAGAAAATGCTGTTGCTTAGCAACGCCTCCTTACGTCATTTTTTTTACTATACCTACTTCTCAATGGAGCGATATACTTTCATTAAAGAAAATTATTATCGTTATTTATATTCTTCTAAATCGAGCGTTTAAATTCAGGTTCTTTAAAGAAAGAATATATAGAGAAAAGGATATACATTTATTCCAGTATCAAGCAAGTAAATGATGCTTTTGTAATGCTAAAGCTTTAGATTTCGGTTTTATGGTATATTTTTGGTTGTTGGAACAGTAAGATTTGACGTAAATTGGTTATAAAAAAACGAGTTTTAATATAGGCCTGTCATCGTAAGGATCTTTTATGAATATTGAAAAATAAAATGTTTTTAATATTAAAGTAAAATCGATAAAATATATAATAAATAAAAGGTATTCAGATATATTTAAAAGCAACTAACTGTTTTTGTATTGCCGTAAAGAGTTTTATAAAAACTTATTTTTTATTAAATAAATAAGTATATTCGCTCCAAATTTATTAGGAACGTAAATATGGCTTATTTTTCCATTACATAAAACATGTTTTTTCGTAATGAAACGATATTCATGTATAAAAGCCAAAATAAAATGTGCTCAATTTTTAATTTTTTTATTTTCCTTTACTGTGAAAATGCCTTTATGTTCAAGCAATATAAATATTTTTTTCTCTATTTAATTAAAATAAAAACTGAAAAAATGTTTCTAAAGTTTGTTAGCAATTATTATTGATGGCAGATAATATTAATTAGTGATAGTTGACTAATTGATTAATTATTAATTATGGATTAATTGTAATTAGTATTAATTGCAGATAGTCTAATAAAATACAACTCGTATTTAATCATTTTTTTGAAAATTCATTTTAAATTTATCGCATATTTGTAAAAGGAAATTACTAATATGATTAATAATGCAAATAAATATAAAAACTAATTTAAATTCAAAACAATGTAAAAGAAACTGTTTAAAAATTGTTCAACGGGTAGAATTTAAAGCCATTTCCATTCTATTCATTAAATTAAATTGCCTTATTCCTTACTATTTCTGTCTTTATTTATAAATAACTGTTATAAATTAATTGTGTTTTAATTTACTTCTGTTATTTTGTATTCATTAATTTCACGTAAACTTTTATTGAATAATGATATTGTTTTATTCAAATAGAAATGACGTTGATAAAATTGACTAATTCCGTATGACTAAAATAAGACAAGAATTTTGTGTATTAATTTCGACCCTACCAATGAAAAATTATTTATTTTACTGTACATTGCTTTGCTTGTAAATAACCTTTTATAAATGTTCAGAGTGTATGTTTTGAGCTAAAAGTAAATTAAGTTTTCTGAAAAAATTATTATAATGTATAACTTTTATTGAATAATGATATTAATTTATTCAATTAGAAATGAAATTGATAAAATTGACTTTATTCCGTGTGACTAAAATACAAACAAAAATTTTGTGTATTAATTTCAAGGCTACCATTGAAAAATTATTAATTTGGTTTTGTTATTTTTGTAAATAACCTTTTTACATGTTCAGAGCATATATTTTAAGTTGAAAGTAAATGCAATTTTTCTGAAAAACAAATGATTTTTTAGTGTAGTATATAAATTTTGTTGAATCAAAAATATTGCTTTCTTCAATTAGAAATGACATTTATAAAATTAGCTAATTCCGTATGACTAAAATACCACAAAAATTTGTGTGTGTACTTGTGTGTAAGTTGTCTTTTGACTACTATTTGAATTTTTTTTTTTTTCACGTTGCTTTGCTTGTAAATAACCATGTTTATATGTTAAGAACATATATTTTCTCGAAAGAACATATAATTTTCTGGAAAAAAAAGATTTTTATAAGTATTTATATAAATTTTAATTATTATTATCATTCTATTAATAATTATATACCATAAATAATTATAAAATTAGAGTTAATTGCAGATGTTCTAGTTCAAATAAAATTCTTATTTAACAATTCTTTTTCAAATTCATTTAAATTTATGTCCTGATAGTGAAATAAAATTACTGATCAATAATGAAAATCAATGTAAAAATGATTGAAATAAATTCAAAGCATTATTTATATGCGAATATTTGTATGGAAACATTTTAATGCAACTTGAATAAAGGAAATAAATTTGTTTTCATCTTTCTTGAGTCCGTAGTAAACTAATTTATACTCAAGGCTAACAACCCTTAAAAGTGCACTTCTTCCTGAAAAGATAATGAAAATCTGTTTACTGACCTCGCTAGAATAAGCTCTCTATCTAAAGATGTGAATCTTAAATGTTTTAAATATTTAAGACAAATTTAGCATAGTATTTGGTTTTTGTAACTATCTAAATTCTGAATAAAAACAAGTAATATAAAAAAAAAAAATTAAATCAATTCCTACTTTTTTTTTTTCTACTTTGCAGAAAGTCCTTTATAAATAATTTTCATTCATTTTTTTAAGTTTATCTGGCGCCATCTATTGGTAGATATATGCAAATTGGATCTAAAAACAAATAAAAATTAATTAATTAAATTTAATTACTGAATTAATACTTGAAAAAACTGTACTAACATCCAGTGTCATCCACTACAACTTCAAAAAAAAATGTATTTGAACTGGATTGGATGAATAAAAAGTATTTTTTATAAACGATTGAAAATTAGAACAATATATATATAGGGAGAGTGTGAGCTAATAGAAGGAATTGAATAATAATAACGATATTACTGTAAAGAAGTGGTTTTGAATTTTTTTTCGTACATTCTCCTAAACAAGTGAAAAAAAATAATATTTCCTCTTGGTTCACACCCCCTTTTCATTAATACGTATCGTAGCAGTTTTAACGTTTTGTAAGAATCGAATTTCTTTTCAATTCAATGAAGTATTTATGATATGGGCTTGAATGGCCTAGTGTCTAGCGCTCTGACGCTCGTTGTTACAGGTTTTGGGTTCAAGTTTATAGGTCTGGATGTTTATAGTGTTTCGAAATCCACTTTAAGCAGTAGGTCCCTGTCTCATATGACTGTAGAGCGTCATGGATCCAAGTCAAACTTCTACCTACGGGTGCTCTATCACAACTAAAGCTGACATCTTTCTCTTCAACCAAGAGCCCATACGGTTTGTCTGGATATTTACTAAGTCGGATAAGAAACAACAACAAAACTTTTATGATTAACATTTTATTAGGATTAACAAGCTATGATTTGTACAAAAATAACATGCAATTAAAATATTTCATTTTTGTTTAACAACTCAAGATCGAAGTATTTCTCTTCATTTTGATAAGCCTCATGTATCACTTATGTATCCCACATAAGTGGTACATTAATAGCTCCCTCTCCCCCACAAGTGAAGAGGGGAAGACACTGCTTTGTGTGAGGACTTTTAGGGTAACTATCCATCATTTGCTTGTGGTAAGAGAAAAAACCTCCAGGAAGCTTGATTGTCGATGCTAGATGTTTTTACACGTATTGTCACAATCGCTATTAAGTCTTGTTTCGAAAAAGTAGCTGCAACAATGCCATAGCGGATTAAAATGGCGGCCGTCCTACACGCTAGCTGTGCAAATTAATACTGATCCACGAGTAGAGAATGGTTGGTCTTAAAAAAATTAAGAAAGATAATGCTTCAAAGGCGCGACTCTAAACATTTTTATTCTTTTCATTCATTTAAACAAAGAAAATACATTGTGTGTTTTCTCTTTCGCTCTTTTTCATTAAGAAATGCCATATATACTTAAATGTCTTTTTTTTCATTTCCTTCTATTAGCTCACCCTCTCCCTATATATATCTTGTTCAATTTTTCAATCGTTAATAAAATACTTTCTATTCATTTACTCAAGTTCAAATACATTTTTTTTTTTAACTTGTAGTGGAGGACACTTGATGTTAATACAGTTTTTTTCAAATATTAATTCAGTAATTAAATTAAATTAATTAATTTTAGTTTTTGTTAGACATAAGTTGCATATATCTACCAATAGATGGCGCCAGATAAACTTAAAAAATGAATGAAAATTGTTTATAAAGGACTTTCTGATATAGAGTGAAAAAAAAAAAGTAGGAATTGACTTTAAAAAAAAATTTTATGTTACTTGTTTATTATTATTTTATAAAAAATTACACATTTATATAATAATCGTGTATATTTCAATTCGATACATAAAATATTCCGGTTATTAATTAACAAAATAATTCTTTTAAATTTCGATTACCTAATTTATATATTAAAATACAGCGATAATTAATGGCAAATATTTAATTTCTTAATACAAAAATATTCAAACCTACAATGATCAATAAATAAGAAAGAATTTAATTAAATATTTATTTAAGGATTTATTTTCCATTTGATACACAATCAGGAATTTATTCTTTGTCAAAATAAAACAGTGACAAATATTATATTTTACTTCTAATGTGATAATATCCAAATAATAAAAACACAGTTGCTATAAATACCTTGTTATAACAATAAACAGAATAATCTTTACTGATCAAATATTTTCAGGATTCATGATAATTAACATGTATGTATTCCCTAACGATGTTTTTCATTTCTTTATTTAATTGTGGCCTTTATTTATTCAGTTATATCACAAGTGCAATATTTGAAAACCACAGCTGTGAAGAATGGGATATATAATTATTTCCTCGTCAATTATTATGTCTTATTTTTATTGAAAAATAAAAAAATATTCCTTTATTCGTTTTATTTGAATATTTACGACCTCCGAGCTGATTAGTATTTCAGTAACGAGCTTATTTAGCAAATACCACCGTGATATTTCTCACAGTAGGACGAGGATTGGAAGAAAAATCATTTTGAAACTAAGTGTAGTCTTAGTTAAAAATTTAATTTTATTTGTCTGTCCTTTTTGCAAAAAAAAAAAAAAAAAAAATAAATAATAATAAATAAATAAAAATAAAATAACAATAATAAAAAAAAAAATAAATAAAATAACAAATATATGCCATTTGTTCTGTCACAAAGGTTAAAATAACTCATATGTAAAAAATAACACTACAATTATATGACTGTCCTTATTATTTGTTTTTTTCTGAACGAAAACATATCTTGCATGAAACTCTCTTTTTTTGCATTCTTTTTACGAATAGTTACAAATTCATCATTTTTATTTCATTGTGATTTTTATGTCACAGCTACAATTGTTATTGTTACACAAAAATCATAAATATATTATCTCATTGCAGTTGGTAAGAGATACTGACCGCTTGTAGCTATTGCTTTTAAAAACAAATTGACTGCGTTGTTGGTGAAAAAGGATATTTCTTCTCCCTGGTTGGAAATTTCAATTTAAGATTGTTTTAAAGTTTTCTGATTGGAAATTTCACTTTCAAATTGTTTAAAAGCTTTCTGACTGGAACTTTTCACTCTCAGATTGTCACAAAGTTTTCTGATGGAACTTTTCACCTTCAGGTTGCTTAAACGTTTTCTGATTGGAAATTTCATTTTCAGATTGCTTAAAAATTTTCTGATTGGAAGCTCCACTTTTCACATTTTCTCCTCAATACAGCAATTACTGTCTGAATATTCATCCAAAAGATTATACACTTTTTTTTTTTCTCACTTAAAAGAGCCTTAAAATCCAAAATTAACTATATTTATTCAAATTTACAGAATATGTACAATAAATCCAATGCACTTTATCCATTAGACTGGGAATAAATATTTTAAATGTAAAGATTTGACTACACGTCTAACAAAAGCAGCAATTTCATTGGAAAGTAACAGAATAAGATTCACTAAGGATCTAAATTAGATGTCATAAATGAAAATTTTCAACATAAACTAGCCTCTGTAATTTAATTTCATTTGTTATAATTCATTTATATATATTTCAAATATTATATGGAATATTGATTTGATAGATAAGCTCGTCAACATGATATTAGGAAAAATTGTATTTTTAGATCCAAAACCCCTTCACAGAAATTTTCCTTTTTCAGTAGTCCAATGATATTTGCTAGATACTCATAGATTGAGTTTTTGTCAAAGAATCACGCTTAGAACATATGAATGATTAAAAATGGCTTCACAGTCTTGTGATTAAAATTACACATTAAATGTGAACACACACACTCCCTACAATGCTACTACTACAACACAGAACTTGGATCTTAGATGATCCTCTACAGTTTGGAATAATGTGACAGAAGTATTGTAAGTAAACAATGAAGATAACAAGATGAGTAGGGTGAACATAGCGACAATTATCTAAATAGTGCTGGCGTGAATGAGACCCGAAAGCTTATATGAATAACATAATTTGCGCATGTATTTGAGAAAATACAAATGTAGTGCTATTAAACCCATCGGTATTGATAACCATTATACCAAAGTACAAGTAAACAGGATTCCTCCTCCATTTTTTAACGGCTTCCTCCATTTTTTCGGCTGGACAAAGCCAGCTTTATCTAATAATTTATATTCAACCTGTTAGTACTGTTTTTATTTTACTTACTACTATATACCACGAACAGCTAAACAGATATATTATTCTTTTTTTCTTCAATGGCGCAACAATCACATGGTGGGAAAAAGCTGTCTGCATACTGGTAGATTACGAAACATGAGATGTTTTTCTTTTTCACGTGGTAGGGTTATCAGCCTACGCACAACGCTGTAGAGTCATATTAGACAGGGACCTACGGTTTAAAGTCGATACCGAACCACTACAAACATCAATTGCACAGCCGGTACTCGATCCCGAAACCTGTGGTACCGAACATTAGTCACTCAGCCATTAGCCCCGATATAATATTCTTGGTGTACTTTATGCAACCTCTTGGTTATTAATGTCTGTTATTGCTTTTAAAGGGAAACATTTTAATTGGATTCGCTTGTCAATAGAATGGGAAATATATAGCAGTTTCAGAAACAACCGGAATCACTTTACTCAGCTTTTAACGAATAACACCAGGGGGATGTTATATGAGAATTTCGGAAACCAATCTCCCTCGTATTACATCTACACCACCACTCTGTCAGGTCTGTTTTTTATCAAATGTGGTCGGTGTACTGTCTCAGACATTTTTCTACCGCATCAAATTTAATCCCTTATGTATGAATAGCTTTGCAGACAGTTTCATCTTCATAATTTGCAGAGTATTCTATGGTTTTGTTTGATGGGTCTGTATTTATCACTCACACCATTGCAACACAATACTTCATTAACCTTATGAGTGAATAACGATACTTCGCAATTCTTTTTAAAGCATCGATCGATATTCGCTAATGGAAATTGAATGTTAATGACGCGGTGAAATGGTCTTGAAGGGAGTGGATAATTAGATATTCTATTCTGAGATAAATTTGGAACAGTATAATTGGAAATGGATACAATTTTAAATTCAAAGGGTTTTTTTTTTTTGTAATTTATTATAGAAAAATATTTTAATGTTTATTTGCCGATATTCGATATTTTTGTTAATGTCACATAAAATATTTCAAAATTAATTTAATTCTTTCTCTGAAATTGTTATTATATTTATTTTTAATATACTTTTTTAGTTTGACTACCTATTATAATCAAAGAAATTTTCTAAAATGCGATGAGAAGAAAAACAAAACACGCAGAAAAAAAAAACATTCTGTGCAGAATGATGCAGAAGAAAACAATCCATTTCTTTAAATCAACATTTTTTATTAAATATATAATAATAATAATAATTTTCATAAAAAAAAAACTTATTAAATAAGTTGTAATGCATGACTGTGCTTATAATGGAATATAAACATTTATTTGCCCGACTCGTGGCTCAGTGGCAATTTGCGATATTGATGAACATTAGGGCGGAGGTTCAATCCGCTGGTGGTTTTGTTGTAGACACTGTTTCAGAAGTCGAGGAGGTCCTATGGGGTTTGTTTATGTTCAGCATCTTATCTCGTGAGTCACACTACCTGGTGGGAGTATTCCGGGTTTTTCTCAAATACGATGCGGTGTTGTTCATCCTTAAACTCCTCCCAGAAAGCACTGTCCTCCTTCTTCAGCAACACGGAACCAAGTCAAACTTTTACTTACGGGTGTTCCATTGCAAAAACAGCTTTCCCCCCTTTCCCTCCTTCCATGAGACCACAAGGATTCTCGAACTTGGTCTAGATGTTGCTGTATACCAAGTGGGATAAAAAAAAAAAAACCCATTTATTTTCCTCTTTGAAAAAGTACAATTAATAAATTTCAAAATACTGATAAAATGAAAATTAAAAAAAATATATTGACTTTATTACTGTTTTTCTATTGATGTGTTTGTAGGAATCAATAAAAAAACGTGTTAATTTCAATAATTCTAAAAATATTAAATTAATAAAAGTCTTGCAGTTTTCCTCAGAAATATACATTAAAGAACAAAATTTCTTTAATAAATGTTCTCGACTTATCAAACAAATAACTTCATCTTTATTGGTGAAAAGGATTACATACTTAATTGTTTTTCTGCATCATCAGTAAATAAACACTTACAATAAACTTAATTAACAATGTCTTAATATGTATGAGAATTCAACCAATAGAATTAACAAAACATATAACGTTTTATTATGCTAAGTTTGTTTGCTAGTTTATTAAAGTGGTGACCTTAGTACTCGCTCATCAATATCGCCATCAGTGAAAATCAGACATTCACCCTCTTGTTGTTCAACCATTGGATAATAAGCAGGATTCCATATAAATTTTGATAAATACTAAGTATCAATAAATAATAATAACCTATTCAATATAAATTCAACAAATCCCCTGTATGTTACTTTCCATTCAATTTATAAAAGAATTTATTACAAAGTAAAATATCCTAGTCTTTTTTCCTTCGCAGTTTTTGCTTATTGACAATGTCTGTTTCTTAGTTTGAAATTTCTTCGGGTAATTATTTTGTAAAAAGGAACTTAAAACTTTAATGATGAGAATAAATGTTTTAATGTATTGTATTAAAAACAATTAATACGCACAAAACAGCACTTTCATCGCAGTCTCTCCAGTCATTAAGGTCTCTCCCGCTGGCAAATCTGAAGAGACTCCCACCGAACTGAACTCTCAACTCTGAGCAGACACAAAAGACTCCATTTGTGCCCTACGCAGATTTCCACTTTATTAAATTAAGCTAACTAAGAGGTAAACCCGACGCGAACTTCATTAAAATTCGTGTGCCCCACAGCCTACAAGAATCTGTCCATCTGGGAGACCATTCCTAGAAAAGAAAATAATTAATTATGGAACTGCTTTTCGTAAAAGCGACGACGCTATTTAGCTCTCTACGAGACTCACGTTTAATTATCTGTCTTTCTAGTCTTTGCATTAAAAGATGTTAGATTAAAAGATACTATTGTGGTATGGTGAAAGGTTTTTTAACAGAAATGTTTCTGTGTTTAGTAATTATTTTATATTTACAATGGACTTTCAAAAAAACTTTTGAAACTCATTTGAAAAAAAATTTTTTTCTTTCTAATGCAGCTGGCAAACACTTAGACAGCTTGGTCTTCGATGCCTTAAGGCAAGCGCTGCACAGACGTACTCACTTTGCATTACCCAGGGGTCGCGTGCAACTTGAAGATAAGCCACGGACGCGGAGTAACAATGCCCCCGCAACGCTCTACGATCATATTAGACCGAGACCTACAGTTAAAGTGGATTCCGAACCACTACAAACATCCATGGCACCGCCGGGACTCGAACCCGAAACCTGTGGTACTGAGCGCCAGATCGCTAGCAACTCGGCCATTCAGGCCTCTAATTTGAAAAAAATTAATCTGAGCGAATATAATATGGCATATGTTATGTTCTGATGTTGTTATGAATTTTATAATGAATAAACCCGTAATTTAAACACTGTTTGTATTTACATATATCATATGATTTAATCATAACCTATCCTTTGATTCTAGACTTTGGATAAGGAAAAAAAAAAACGTAAAATCTTTATTTTTACTCATTCATTCTAGCATTTTTTACATAATTTTCTACATTGAAATATAAAATTATAAGTGAATTTGTATTTACCAATTGAAATAATAAATTGTTCTCAATCGTTTAAAAATAAATATATCTGCTATCATCAGGAATTTTTTTCAAATTTTGAAAAATAAAGCTTAATCTGTACAATATTACAGATGAATGTTATAATGCATACACACATAACGTAAACCCTTATTTTCTTTACATAAATCAATTTTTTAAGGTTAAGTTTAGTTTTTCAATCAATATATAAAAGTATTTAAAAAGAGAAATATCGCAGTCTCTTTTGCTTTGACAATACCTGTTTCTCAGTTTGCAATCTTTTAAGTAATTCAGACAAATCTTTTGTAAAAAAAATAATTTTAAAACTTTAATGATGAGAATAAATGTTTTAAGGTATTGTATTAAAAACAATTAATGCGCACAAAACAGCACTTTCATCGCAGTCTCTCCAGTCATTAAGGTCTCTCCCCGCTGGCAAATCTGAAGAGACTCCCACCGAACTGAACTCTCAACTCTGAGCAGACACAAAAGACTCCATTTGTGCCCTACGCAGATTTCCACTTTATTAAATTAAGCTAACTAAGAGGTAAACCCGACGCGAACTTCATTAAAATTCGTGTGCCCTACAGCCTACAAGAATCTGTTCTTCTGGGAGACCATTCCTAGAAAAGAAAATAATTAATTATGGAACTGCTTTTCGTAAAAGCGAAGAGGCTATTTAGCGTTCTGCGGGATTCGCATTTAATTATCTATCTGTCTTTCTAGTCTTTGCAGTAAAAGATGTTAGATTAAAAATATACTACTGTGGTATGGTGAAAGGCTTTTGTATCAGAAATGCCTCTGTGTTTAGTAATTATCTTATAAATGCAATTCACTTTCAAAATTTTGAAAAAAAAAATAAATCTTTGGGAATGCAATATGACATATGAATGCATAAACCTGTAATGTAAACACTGATTTTCTTTATGAATCGTAATCTTTAAAAATAACTTATTTAAGGTTCTTCGATTTTGTAACTAAGAAAAAAAAAACCTTATGTTTATTTTCACTCATTAATTCTAGCATTTTTATATAAATAATAACGTAAATGTTCTAATATGTAACGTGAATGCAGAAATGAGTATTCGATATTTAAAATTATTATTTAAATTCCTCAATATATAACACTTAATTCATTCGGTATTAAGTATCATTTGTAACCACCATCACCTGCAGTAATAGTTCATCTAACTGTGTTTACTTGACTGTTATAAGCAAAGTCCAATATCCATAAATCCATTTAGGTCCCAATGGCCATGAGACCACATCTAATTCATGGGCAGAAACTCCTAATTGGGTCGATAGCCAGACATTCATTAGCCGAATAACATCAACGCCGAGGACCCTTCTCAACTACAATGAAACACTTTAACACGGGAGAATTTAATGCCTGTTTCGGAAAGTACTGATTAGGGAGGGAACTATTTGAAGCAATGATCGACGAACTATTTTCGGTGTATGGTGACCTGAATTCCGATCAGAAACCAAGTTTAATTCCTTTTAACAGCTTCTGCAAAGATTTTTAAATTAATCAATCAAATTAATATAAAAATTAATTATATATAAATGTGTATAATTAGACTACAAATTTATTATAATTTTTCTATGTCCTTAATTATTGAAATAATTTATGGTCTCTTTTTAAGAATGGATTTTTTTTTTTTAAAAGTTAACAATTTAGTTATTTTCATAATATATATAAATTGTGAATTTGAACTTAAAGATATTCATAGATTCAAGTATTCATATTTATAAATTATATTCCTAGATCCAAGCTATTCAAATTAATCAAAGATATTCATAGTAGATTCAAGACATTCATAGATCCAAGATATTCATATTCATAAAATATATTCATTGATCCAAGATATTCATATTCATAAAATATATTCATTGATCCAAGTTATTCATATTCATAAAAAAAGATATTCACAAATGACCAAAAGCAAACTCTTGTTTTGATGATCGGTCTTCTGAGAATGTAAACAAAAGAAAAAAATATCGTGGTTTATATCAGTAATGGGGAGTTGGTTTCAATATCTGACTCCCGATTATTTTATTAAGATAATTTTTATCTTTCTGAAAACTCGAGGAAATGATATTAAAACCATATTTTAAGGAGTAATTTAATTACATCCTTGAATAATGCAATTAAGAGAAAGGGCATGTATTGCTTTAGCAGAAAACCAAGTAAGAGTGGAGAGACTTTTTCAGCACTGAAGTTTATAAAAGGCTTTCTTGGATAAACAAAAGCTATTCTATTACTAATAACACACA